>PVIJ01002772.1:0-76423 GCA_004024925.1 Scalopus aquaticus
TTTTTTTTTAAGATTTATTTATTTATGCATACAAGAGCTGGGGTGCAGGCCAGAGGTGTTTGGGGGAGGGGTGAGAGGACTCACCAGAGACAGAGCGGAGAGCAGAACAGGCACATTGACTGAAGTACACTGCGGAGGGGAGCAGTGGGTGAGGCAGGAGAGGTCTGCTGTGCCATGTGGGAAGCTCCCAGGCGGGGATCAAACTTGTGCTGCCGTGGTTGCGGATAGCTTCACAGTGCTAAGACTTAACCAGTTGTGCCACCAAGGGGGCCTCCTTTCCTGGCTCTCAGTGGTGCGAAGGAAACGTCACATGTGCTCCTTGCAGCTCCTCCCCCAGGCGCCTGCACAGGCAGGGCTCCCTCATCCAGACCCCCTGGCCAAGGCAAGGGTCCCAGTGGGGCCTCCTCACCCTGGGGCTCACCAGCTTTCAAGCTGAAAACTCACTGGTGGGTGGGTGTAGAATCTATTTTGTGCCTACACCCAGCCTTCACTTAGGATCCTGGGCTGTGCACCACACAGGACCAGCGAGTGGATGGGATGATTGAAATCTCAAGATAATTGATTTTAACTTCCTTCCCCACCAGACCTTTAACCAGAGCTATTAATTTTCTCTTTTTTCTCCTTTCATTTTCGCTGCCCAACCTTTGTTTAGGAGCTAATCAACCATGACAAGAACAAAAGGCTGGCAGCCAGGGGAGGGGACATGAGGAGCCTGGATCATCTGCCACCGGGCCGTGGATACCTGCTGTGGTTGTCTCACCTTCCACAGGGGCGAGTCTGGTCTCCTGCCCTCCACTCTGCCAGTCACTCTTAGCTCAGACCTCTGAGAGGCCCCTCCCCTCTACGGGCCCACCCATCAGGGCAGAAGCGCAGGAAGGGCGGCTTTGCTTATGGGAGGAGAGGGCAGGAAAGAGCTTGCTGCCGCTAAGGAATGTGGGAGCCCTGTTGCAGGGTCTAAGATGTCCTCAGTTTCAGACACAGCAGCCAGCTCCAGTCATGCAAATCTCCACAGGTGCAGCAAGGAAAACAGAAGTGGCCCAGATGAGGCTCCTGCTTTGCATAGGCTCAGCAGAGGCTAAAGTTAGGCACTGGTTCGCCCCAGATGTAGGGCCACTCCCCACCACTGAGGTGGGGGCTGGCCTGATGCTTATCTAGGAAGGGGCCCCAAGTCACCCCTGTGTTGGGAAAAAGCAAGGGAAAAATCACAACTCCTCCTTCACTTCCCCCCAAGCAAATCTGAACATCACGGTTTTTAAATGGGAAGGACTGTCTCATCCTGCATTGTCACCTGAGTGCTGTCAAGTTCATGTCTCTTCTCTCTACTGCAGATCTAAAGCATCACCAGATCCCATAAAACTGGGCCCAGCCTGGTATGACCCATGGACTTCACCTGAACCATTCTCCCTAACCTGTTTCCTGCAACCTGACTTGCTGTGCTGTCGCTTTTCTGAACTCCGACCCCATCATGGGCCTTCCATGCTGGGGGTTGATCTCATCCCTTATAGCCAATGCTTAGCTTCTCTGGCCCTCAGTTTTGCTATCTTCCTCAGCCACGGTTTGCATTCATATCCAAGTGTGCTGTCCTGAACTGAGCAGGCCCGGTGTGAGCAGGCCCCTGGCACCCGGAGAAGGAAAGCAGTGGCCGCAGAGGCCAGAGGAGGAGGCGAGTGTCAACCACAGAGCCCATGGGGAGAGAAGCCTTGCAGGTGTGTGCACCAAATCAAGACACACGTCTCCCCAGGTGTGTCAGTGCCCCCTGCATCTCCGGCCTCCTCTCTCTGTTGAGGGATCTTGCAGCCTCCTAAAGTTCAGGCCACAAGGGCTTGACATTTTTTTTTAAGATTTTTATTTATTTATGCATACAAGAACTGGAGTGCAGGCCAGAGGTGGGGGGGGAGGGTGAGAGGATTCACCAGAGACAGAGTGGGGAGCAGAACAGGCAGATCAGAAATACACTGCTGAGGGGAGCAGCGGGCGAGGCAGGAGAGGTCTGCCGCGCCATGTGGGAATCTCCCTGGCCAGGGATTGAACTCGTGTGTCACTGGCTAAGGATGGCTTCATAGGCTGGGCCTTAACCCCTTGCCACCAGGGAGGCCCAACAAGGGCCCGACTTACAGCACCCCAGGCATCTTGGTGGTACTCAGGCATGGTGCCCCCACTGAGTCTTTGAAAAAGCACAGATTAGACAGAAGACTCTTTTTTCTTTTTAGAAAGGATGGGGGCAGGGAGGGTGGTGGTTTTAAGCAGGATGTGACACGTCCAGTCATGGGTCAGCAGCTGCCCAGTGTCGGTGTTGTCAGGATGAAGGGAGTTTTGTACACAGTGGTCTCGGGGACCCCGTGTGAGTGTGGTGGGAGCAGACCCTGGGAGAGAGATTGAGGCATACTCAGAACCCCAGCCCATCTCACTCTGGCAGTCTGCCCAGACCCAGTGACTGAGAACACGGCCTTTTTTGGTCCCGGAGATCAAGGAAGGTTCTCTTGTCAGGAGAAGGATACAGATGTGAAAACTCTAACACCAAGAGGCTGAGGCTGTTTTGACCATTTTCTGGTCACTAGAATAGCAAGTGGATAAGAGGAGGGGGTGAAGAGGAGGGCAGCAACATTGAGGGAACTGTCATCCATCTGTTTCACCGTCGTGTTTTCTCGTAGTTCACTGACAGTGTTGACTGTTTACCTGTAGACAAAGCACTCGGCCGATTGCTAGGGACAAAAAAAGACACGGGAGACTCTGTTTACAGAGTCAAGTATCTGATGGGGGAGATGAGATAGGACCCAGGAACACTCAACAGAATCTAGATGAACAAATAAAAGAATTATACTGGGATAGAGGGCAACAGGAGAGATTCCCCAGCAGCCTTGGAGACTGATCCAGATGTCGAATCCACGCTAATCTGTTTAAAATTCTCATTAACATTTCTGTTCACATATTGTTTCTAGTGGTCTATTCTGGAAGAGATGTTGGCTCCTCTGGGAATCACTGCAGAGTACATTACCTCCAGAGGCCAGTTACAAATATCAGACAACAGGTCCCTGCAAAGCAAAGTCACTGTGCAGACGGCTGACCAGGTCCTGATAGGATAGGAACTTGAGCTCATCTCAAGAAAAAAAAGAAAGGAAAAAAAGTAAAATGAGGCCTCTCTGGTGGTGCAAGGGGTTAAGTCTCAGCACTATGAAGCTATCGCCAGCCACTGCAGCATGAGTTTGATCCCCAGCCAGGGAGCTAACTCGCATGGCACAGCAGACCTCTCCTGTCATGCCTGCTGCTCCCCTCAGCAGTACATTTCAGTAGATTTGCCCGTTCTGCTCCCCACTCTCTCTAGTGAATCCTCTTACTCCCTACAACTCTGGCCTACACCCCAGTTCTTCTATGCATAAATAAATAAAAATAAATCTTTTTTTTTTTAAGTGAAATGGCTGACCTCCCCCTCAATCCTCTACTCTTAAATCAAGCCACGGATGCAATCAGCCTCACATCTAAGGATTGCTTTTGCTCGTCTACTTCCATGATGGAGAAGGAGTCAGGTAAGGCATAAGAGAAAATTGCTGCCTCCCCCTAGTTAACTGGGATTGGATGCAGGGAAGATTTTCTTCTGTAGACGGTAAAGCAACAGAGAGCAGAGCCAGAGTTTTTCAACCTGGGCGCTATTGCATTCTGGCCTGGAAGATTCTCTGTTATGGAGCTCTGTCCTGGGCACTGTAGAGGTTTAGCAATATCTGGCCTCTACTAACTAGCCCTCACCTAGAGTTATGACAACTGAATAAGCCTCCTGACACTGCCCAATACACTCTGGAGGCAAAATCACCTGCTGGGGAGTCACTTCTACAGATGCAAAGAGTTGGGTCCAGGCTGGAAGTCTGGGTCAGGATGGCTCAAACTAAGCTCTGTGGTATCTTCTTAAGAAAAACATTTTGAGGATTCCCACTGTTGATATAAATTATAAGACTGTTAACTAAGTTCAAACATGAAATGGGACATACATCCCACAGGTTTGTAACTCTCCTCCAACTACAAAATCAAAGCAAATGAATGATTTTCACAAACCAAATACAGAACCAGTGAAATTCAAGGACATTGATGAGACAGACGGCATGACTGAGTGGAATAAATTGCCCCTTGTTGTGTCACTGGGGGCCACGCCATCTCTTTGGCTGGCCACTGTCCCATGACTCATACCTCACACGACATCGTCTCTTCAAATTCCTGTGAGAACCTGGTTGTGAGTTTTCCATGAGGTCATTTGGCAAAGACAGACTTTTCTCAGTAAGATCACCTGCATTTTCTTCTAACAGGCTTGAGACAATTACAACAGCACACCTGGGCCCAAACATGCTCATAACCACAGAGGGACGCTGGCACCCAAGCTCCAAGATGGACATTGGATAATACTCATGTTTTAAAGATTCTTGTCAAAATGAAAAAAAAAAAAAGCTGTTATTAAAAGAAATGTAAATTTCCCATGGAGAAGTCCCAAGAATATACTAGGAGACTCTCAGAGGTGTTCTGATTGGGCCTAATTCTCTTTACAGATGAGGAACAAGGCCCAGAGAACTGGCCAGGGAAAATGCTGCTGAGGCATCCATCAAGGGGGCTGGCCTGTACCGCAGCCAGTGTGCTCCCCTGGGTTCTGGGCTGTCTTTCCAGCACTAGAGACATAATAGACTTCTGATGTGGAACTGCATAGATGTGGCTTATTGTTTTCGATGTTCATTCAACTGAATTGAATATTTAAAGGTACTAACTGCTTTTATAAATCTCTCTTACTGTGTAAGCGTATCATTAGCAATGTGTGTATCTGGGTATGTGTGAGGAATATAACATATATACATAAAAGTACATCGATCATAGACATCCAGTTTAGTGAATAACTACAAAGTAAAAGGCCGTGAAACCACAGACTGACAATAAAACATTTCCAGCACCTAGAAATCCCAGGATATTCCTCATAGTCACAGTTCTTCTTTTCTTCTAAAGGTAATCACCAACTTGGCTTTAATTATAATGGCTTCCTTGCTTTTTTATGTTTTTACCATCTCTCTATGCATTCCTAACTAATAGGGTTTAGTTTTGCCTGTCTGTGAGCTTTCTATCAATGGGCCCTTACTCTGTGTATTTATCTTGCTTCTTTTGCTCAACATCATTCATCCCTCCTGTTGAGAGCGGCTGTGGTTCCTGCTATCCTTTCTACTTTGGGCAGGAATTTGGATTGTTTCCAGCTTGGGGTTATTATGAACCATGCTTCTGTAAACACATTCTGGTCCAGGGGACATACATACACATCTTCCTCTCAAGCATTCTCCCACAGTGGCGTTTTTCCAACTGTGAATAGTGTGTGTGAATCTTTAACACCAGTAGATGATGGCAACTATTTCCTGAAATTGTAGTTTCAGTTTGAAATTCTACCAGCAACACTTCCTGTTATTCTCCATCCTCACCAGCACCTATTACTGTCAAACTTTAAAATTTTAACCAATCAGGTGGGTTTGTAGTAATATTTATTGTGGGTTTGATTTGCATTTCCCTGGTTACTAACATAACAAAGCACCTTTCTCTACATTTATTGGCTGTATTTATCCCCTCTTATGTGTCTGCTCAAGTCTTTCACTTCTATTGTCAAATTTAAATGTTCTTTTAAAGTAAATTTTATCTTCATCAAAATCACATTTGATGCAAAAATGTGCCTGTCTTCCAAGTCACCTCTGCTCACCTGAGAGCTATATACACTTATAAACAAAATGTCTAAGGTTTATGAACTTGGAAACTGTTGCTTTTCTACTCTGGATTCGCTGAAAAGATAACAATAGAGGTTCTCAGAAAATTACCCAACCAAATATCTTTTTCTTATCTCCATTTTCCAGATCTAATGTCCTCTTATTGAATTTGGCCTTCTTGTTTCCTAGAGAACAAGGACAAGCATACCCTTACATATGAAGGATCTTTGTTAAAATCACTTACAGTCCTAAGTATACAGGAGGTCATTTTGTAATGTTTTTCAGTGCTGTGTGTTGTATACATGTTATGAGTTAGTTAAAAGTCAATAATAAAGTAGTGCCTCTATTGTATATACAACCTTTGCAGCTGAGGTCATATTAAGTCAAATATCTATACGGCTTTAAGAGGTATGCATATCTGACAAAAAAGAAACACAAGCAGCTTACCCAAGCCTGGCTCTAGCTTTTGCTCACCTTATCTCCCTTATTTTATTTTTTTTAAAGATTTATTTATTTATACATACAAGCTGGGGTACAGGCCAGAGGCGTGGGGCGGCGAGAGAGTTCACCAGAGAGAGAGTGGGGAGCAGAACAGGCAGATCAGAAATACACTGCTGAGGGGAGCAGTGGGCGAGGCAGGAGAGGTCTGCCGCACCATGTGGGATTCTACTCCGCTGGGCGTTGAGCTTGCATCTGCGAGCTGCCGACAACTCAACAGCGCAGCGCTCAACCGTTGCGCCACCAGGAAAGCCCTCACCTTCTCTCCTTTAAACATTTAGGTATGTGCTCATTGGCAAAGACTGAAGCCCATATACTCTACCATTAAATAAATTATTCAGTCATCTGTGATGTCCTTGTAACATGAGGATCCCCTATTAAAAAAATAAATAGCTTATGGAGGCATGTGCTGACTATTTATAGCCTTTATAAAGTTGCTTTGCTAGTGAACCCAATTAGGACTCTGGTAATTATGAATTGATGTTTGTGGCAGGGTTTTTATACGGAACCATTAATTGCACACATATGTGGTACACCTTGAGTTAGTGTACGCGCGCGCGCGCACACACACACACACAAACACACACACACACACACACACACACGATCACCAGAGAAAGCCCAAGGAGATACGAGTTATTTGTTAGCTTTGTCTCTTTTTCCTGCATAACACTTTGGACACACTCGTGGGAAAATGTGAAAATAGTTCTTGGAAGATTCAAAGATAGGTGTTCCTGACTATATACACATGACTGACTTTCTACTTTTCTCAAAGTAAACAGTTCAGTCTTCTGTTAACAACATTTGATTTCTCTCCCAGATAAGTAAGAACTTGAGATACTCCCTTTTTACTGAGATACTCCCTTTTTACTGCTCCTCCCCTCTAGGAGTGAGGATGACGGCCTGAAAGCAAGAGTGAGGCCTGGATTGCCCAGAAGTGAGGAACCAGGAAGGCAGCTTGCAGATCAGAGTAGTGTCCATGGCCTAAATGAATTCTTATCTGGGAGAACTGGAAACAAAATAGGCAGGTAGCTATTTCTCCTAATTTAATTTTTGATTAGAAAGTATATTTTAAAAACATAGAAAAAGAGTTGGTATGTGGACAAGACCATTCCCCTTACAATGGGCCCATAAAGGCAGTAAAAGTCAATTAACTACATTATTCATACAGAATAGGTCATGTTAACTTGACTTTTTTATATTTTATCTCAAGTCATGTCTCAAATGTAGATGTCGACAGAATTCTTGGTATAGTGAAAAAAGTGTGGACTGGTGAGGGAAATGAAATTATGTCAAATACCCTTTGAATTTTTCCAACCCTTCAGACTATTGTTAAGTAGTAAAGAAGCATCTGAAAAGCAAATATATACAAATGCTGTACAAATGATTGGTAGCAATTAAAAGTTCAAATATAAAAACAGATTTAAAAAATTGAATTTTCACAATGGAATTTTACTACACACCTAATAGAATGGCTAACATAAAAAATAGTGATAATATCCATTGCTGGCAAGAATGCAAAGAAACTGGATCATTTATATATTGCTGGTGGGTATAACTGCCCTGGAGAACATTTTGGTAATTTCTTCTGAATCTAAACATGCAATTACTGAATGACCCTATAACTGTACTCTTGGGCATTTATCCCAGAAAAATAAAAATGTACGGTTTATGTTTATACAAAAACCTGCATAGGAATGTTCATAGCAACTTTATTCATAAAAGCCCCAAAATGTTGATAGAGAGAAAGAAGGAAATTTTATAATAATAAAAGATTCAATCTATCAAAATATTTTTAAAAATTATAATCTTATATGTACTTGTCAAGAGTCCCAAAATATATAAAAGCAAAAATGACAGAATTGAAAAGAGAATAATTTAGCAATATTAGAGATTTCAATACCTTGCCCTCAATAATGATTATAAAAACTAGAGAGAAGATCAACTAGGAAACAAAAGACTTGAACAACATTATAAGCTAACTAGACAAAATAGATATCTGTAGAATCCTATATCCAATGGCAGCAAAATATACACTCTTCCACATTCTACTAAAATGCACATGAATCTTTCTTCAAGATAGACCACATCCTTGGCCATAAAAACAATTTTAATCATTTGTAAAAGGCTGAAGTCATACACAGTACATTCTCCAATCACAATGGAATGAAATTAGAAACCAATAACAGAAGGGAATTTGGAAAATACACAAATATGTAGAAATTAAACAAAAAATTCTGAAATAGTCAATGTATCAAAAAAAGAAATAATAGGGCCTTCCTGGTGGCACAACAGGTTAAGTTTCAGTACTATGAAGCTATCCACAGCCACTGCAGCACGAGTTCCATCCCCCACCAGGGAGCTTCCCACATGGCACAGTAGACCTCTCCTGCCTTGTTCGCTGCTCCCTTCAGCAGTGTACTACAGATCTGCCTGTTCTGCTCCCCACTCTGTCTCTGGTGAACCCTCTCACCACCCTACACCTCTGGCCTACACCCCAGTTCTTGTATGGATAAATAAATAAATATTTATTTTAAGAAATAAATAATAAGAGAAGTTAGAAAAGACTTTGATATAAGAAAACATGAAAAAAACCATGAATCATATGGGATGCTATAAAATAGTTATTAATAGGGAATTTATACTGTAAATGCCTACATTAAAAAGAGAAAAGATTGGAAATCAATACCTCATTTTCTACCTTAAGAAATTAGAGAAAGAAGAACAAACTAAATTCAAAGCAAGCAAAGAAAGAAAGCAGTAAAATTAGAATGAAAATAAATCAAATAGTGAAGAAAAAAAGAAAAAATCAAAACTAAAAGTTGATTCTTTGAAAAGGAAAAATAAAATTGATAAGCCTTTGGCTACATTGACCAAGAAAAAGAGAGACAGCTCAAATGTACAATTTCACAGATGAAAGAGGGATTACAATGGGCTTAGAGAAATAAATAACTTTTTAGATGCCAAAAAAGTGCTAGACAAGATTCAACAGCCATTTATGATTTTAAAAAAAACCTCAATAAAATGGGAATAAATGGTACTTATCAAAATATCATAAAAGCCATTTAGATAAACTTTGCCAGCATCATACTCAATGACAAAAAGCTGAAAGCATTTCCACTAACATCAGGAAAAAGAAGATGTCCACTGTCACCACTATTGTTCAACATTGTGCTAAAAATTCTAGCTGAAGCAATTAAGCAAGAAAAAGACATAAAATGAATCCAAATTTGAACATAAGAAGTGAAGCAGTCTTTAATTGCAAGTGACATGATAATATATCTAGAGAACCCAAAGACTCTACCAAAAAAACTACCAGAAATACAATAAAGTGGCAGGATACAAAATGAACACACAAAAATCAGTAGCATTTCAATATACAGTGTTTCAGAAGAAAGGTAAATAAGGAAAACAATCCCATTTGTAGTCACACCAAAAATAAAATACCTGGGAGCAAACTTAACAGAGGAGATGAAAGGCCTAAATATTGAAAACACTGAGACTCTGTTAAAGGAAATCAAGGAAGAAACAAAGAAATGGAAAGACATCCCATGCTCATGGATTAGAAAACAAAACCTCCTCCCCCCTCCCCCCAACTGATTGTCTCTCTCCCACCCGGCCTCCCTATAGGAGGGAGGCGGAGGGAGGGAAGGAAAAGGGCACAAAATGGAATAGAAAAGAACACAAGAGACCATGGAGATGGATCACGGGTGAATTGGTGGTGGGCTACCCAAGGGGAAAACAAAATGTAAAAGACATAAATAACAATAAAAATATATAAAAAAATCAATAAGTTGAAGAATTAAAAAAAAAAAGAAAAGAAAACCTCATTAAAATGGCCATATTACCTAAAGCAATTTATATATTCAATGCAATACTTACTGAAATTCCAATAATTTGTTTCAAAGAAATAGAACAACCAACCAATGATAAAATTTATATAGAACCACAAAAAAATCCTGAATAGTTAGAACAATCCTGAGAAAAAAGAAGAGAAATGGAGGTATCGCTCCCTGATTTCAAACCATATCACATAATAGTAATCAAAAGAGTATAGTGTTAGAATAGAAAGAGAAACTCAGACCAATGGAAAAGAAAGTGCAGCAATAAGCCCACACAAGTATGGACAGTTACTCTTTCACAAAGGAGCTCTGACCATACAATGGAGAAAATTAATTAAAGATCAAAATATAAGGAAAACAACAAAATACTAGAAAGAAAACATAGGGTACACACTACAATAATACTGCAAAGTTGTATTTGGTGGTTCAACTCCAATGGCAAGGAAAACAAAAACAAACAAAAAAAAGTGTAGGACATCAAAATAAAAAGCTTTTGTACCTCAAGGAAACCATTACAAAGCAAAATGCTATCTACAGAATGGGAAAAAAATATTTGCACATCACACAGTACTTATACAAAGTACCTATACAATACAACAACAGCAAAAACCAGAAGATGATCTAAGTAGACATTTTTCTAAAGAAGACATTCATTCAAATGGCCTACAAACATATGAAAATTTGTTCAACATCACTTATTATAAGGGAAATGCAAATCAAAACAACAATGAGATATTACATCACTTCTGTAAGAATGACCCATATCAAAAAGAATGGAAACAACTCATGTTGGTGAAGATCTATAGAAAAAGGAATTCTCATCCGCTGTTGATGGGAATGCAAGTTGGTCCAACCTCTATGGAAAATGAGATGGATATTTCTAAAGAAAAAAAATTAAATACTGTATGATCCAGTAATATCTGCTAGGTATTTATCTGAAAGTATGAAAAACCCAATGTGAAGAGACTTACATATATGCCTATGATCATAGCACCATAGCCTGCAATTGCCAAGTCATAGGACCAAGCTAAGTGTCCATCAACAGATGGATAAAAAAATTGTGGGATATCAAGGTAATACTACTCAGCTATAAAAAATTCAAAATAATGTCTTTTGGGGACAAAATGGATGGCTCTTGAGGTAATTATGTTAAGTGAAGTAAGTTTAAAAGTGAAAGACAGGTATCAGGTGGTTTCACTCATCTGCAGAATATAAATGACCAGAAAACATACACATGCAAAATACAACAGGAATAAACTGTGGACTTAGTAAAAGAATTTAATGATTACCAGAATGAACAATGGGGAGGGAAAAGGAACGGGGAGGGAGGCAGATGGGGTATCGGCACAGGTGGTTTGGTGGAGGGCAAATGGAGCATGTGTATATATCAAGGAGTAAAAATGTAATCCCCAAATTAGAGCATATTTAAAATAAGTTAAAAAGATAGAAAGAAAAATAATTAAATGTACAATTCTGTTCCAATAAATTGGATAAACTAGATGAAAAGAACAAATTCCTAGGACACAAATAATTACACTGATTCAAGAATAAATAGGATATCTGACTAACTCTATGACAAGAGATTCATTCACTAACCAAAATTCTTCTACTCTACCCACCACACAAAAAGCCCTAACCAGATGGCCTCAGTGGTGAATTCTATCAAAAAATTTTAGAAGAATTACCACCAACCCTTCACAAACGCTTTAAAAAAATAGGAGCACTTCCTAACTCTTTCTATGTAGACAGTAGCCTTGATACTAAAACCCAGACATCACAAGAAAAACATTCTTAACAAAATACCAGGAAACTGAATCCAACAATATGTAATAAAGCTTATATGAAGTGAAATGATATTTAAAGATATATTAAACGTAAAAGGCAAGCACATCATTAATGTTAAAAGGCAAGACCATAGTAAATGTTCATTTCTTTCCTGTTTTTACATCACTGAGACAGAAACTACCACTGTTCACCAATGCAGTTTCCCCTACCAAGTATGACTGGTCTTTGTTATCATGGACTCTGTATTTGCAAATTCACCTACTTGCTAATATTTATTTATAACCCCAAATCAATACTCACATTCCTTTCATTGTTATTCATGGACATGTGCAGAGTGGTTAAAAGTCAGAGTTGTTTGACACAAACATTCCCCCTGAGGTTAAAGAAGCCATCTTATTTCAGCACTCATAAACAACCATCCTTTTGGGGGTCTATATCGTGAGCTCTTTTTTGCCTTTTCTGTCTGTGATTTCAGTGTTTGCATGATGCCCAAGAGTCATGCTGACGTGCTGTCTTCTCTTCCTGAGCACAGGCCGGCTGTGATGTGCCTCATGGAGAAAATGCATGTTAGATGAGCTTCACTGAGGCATGAGTTACAGTGCTGTTGGCCATGAGTTCAAAGATAATGAGTCAGCAGTATATATTAAATAAAGTGTCTTTAATAGAGACACACATAGAATGCCACTAGAACTTTTGGGGTGGGTGTGATGAGGCACATCGAGATGTGAAGCTGTACTCCCAAAATTTATATAGTATTGTAAAACTGACGGTAAATCAATAACGTAATAAAAAAGTAGATGCGCACATAAACACATTATTATTATTCATCAGTTAATGAAAATATTATGTGCACAGGCTTGTAGGAACCTAGTCCTGGGTTTCCCCCTCCGGCAATGGTATTTCTTAATTTAGTGATTATAATGACTATTTAGGAAATAAGTACCAAAGTAACAAGAATCAACTGCATCTGTTGCCTGCTGTTACAGAGTGAAGCACATGACTCCAATATTTACAACTCTTTCCATCAAGAGACTGTTTCCTTACACTTTGCATCTGGATGGCCTGGTGACTGGACTTGACCAATTGAATATGGCATAAGTGTTGTGCCATGTGCTGGAGCCCGGCTCAAGAGATGTTGCAGCTTTAGCCTCTGTCCTCTTAGAACACAGTTGGTCCTGAGACCATCATGGAAGGAAGTCAAGTAAACCTGCTGGAGGATGCGAAGTCACATGGAGAAATGAGGCTACCCAGCCAACCCACCAGCTCCAACAGCAAGACATGGGGATGCGTAGGAAATAGGTTCAGCCAATCCTCCAACCACGTACAGCTGTATAGAAAGTACGGGCAAAACCAGCAAAGGAATTGCCTAACTGACCCACAGAATCATAAGAAACAGTAAACTATTTTGTTAAAAGCATAAGTTTGGGGTGCTTCATCTTCCAGGAACCAGTAACTCATACACCAGCTCTTGGAGATCATGTGGCCATGAGATCTGGTTTTGCAAATGAAATAGGACACATGTCACTTCCAAACGGAGGCATTTCATCACTCTTACTTGTTCTTTCTCTCTATGGCCATTGGGGAAGTATGTGTTGATGAGGAAGAACCATGAGATTCCATGGAATGATGAGTCAGCGTGTGAGAACAGTTGTACTGAATAACTGCCCAAACTTACAGCAGATATGGTATGAGCTATAAATAAGCTTTCCTTGTCTAAATCCTATCACATTACCCACTGGGAAAGGCATTTAGGTTGACAGTTCAATACAAAGTTGGTTGTCTGGGATTCATTGCAAATATTAATCAGCCCCTTTGAATTCATTCATTCTATATACATTTGTTGGTGTTCTTCCTGATCAATTGTACAAAAGACATTCTTGGGCCATGCTGGTGCTAATCTGATGGTCCTTTGGAGAACAAAGAGGTGATCCTGAACCAGGTCAGTAGCTACAACATGCAGAGGAGAATAGAATACCGGTCAGCTGACCGTATTGTCTTTGCTGAGTTGTGTCCCATTATCACAGTCAAGTTCACCTTACAGCTCAACTAGCTTGCAACAATAGACTCATGTGTCAAGTGAAATGAGAAGTAAAATATGCCCTGAAATCTAAATGGCTGATTAAAGAATCCTCTCACCACCCCACACCTCTGGCCTGCACCCCGGTTTGTGTATGCATAAATCAATAAATCTTTAAAAAAACAAACAATGGTTCTAAAATACAGATATATTGTTGCCATTTAAGTCCTGGTTACCTTCTGTCTTTGATAGGTTAACTTACTACATATGCATATATTTGACTATGGGTACCTCCTTTTTTAGTTTTAAGAACACATACACAAATTCTAGTTACCTGGGTAGGTGGAGCCATGCATGGAGGCAGACTCTATCAGGTTTGCAAACTGTAGGACTGATATGGTCTGAATGCTTGTCTCCCCACGAAATTCATGTTAAATACTAACACCCAAAGGGATGATCATCGGAGGTGGACCTCAGGGTGGTGATTAGGTCATGAGGGTGGAGTTCTTATCAATGGACTTAGAGCCATTATAAAAGAGACTCCAGAGAGAGTTCTTGCCCCTTTGTGGATACCAGAAGTCTGTGACCTGGAAGAGGGTTGGCACCCCACCAGGCTGGCAACCTGATCTCAGACTTCCAGCCTCCAGGGCAGCAAAAAATAAATTTCCATTGTTTATAAGCCACCCAGTCTGTGGTATTTTGTTATGGCAGTCAAGTGTTTGGTGTGTTTCTGCACAAAACACCCTGAGCTTAACAAGATGGGGCTGTGGTAACGAGCAGGCAGCTCTTCACTGCTGGGAAGTGGCCTGGGCTTGGGTCCCACCATCACACACAGAGACAGACACAGCTTCCTAAGTGAGCTGGGATAGGACTGAGGAGATTAAATAGTGTTTCACAAGTTTTAGATCCATTTGCACTAATGACTTATGCCCTCATGCACACTGTGGTTAGTGCTGTTAGTGGCTTTGAATTGGTGTCACTCAGCATTTGAATTGACACCGCCAGAAGGGCTAGGTATTTCTGGCTTTCTAATTCATTTCACCAAGTGATCATTATTTATTATTTTTTCTACAGCTCCTTTCTACAATACCGGCTCCTTCCTCTGGCTACCGTCCCAGCCTCCGTAACAGTACAATTCCTTTTCCATAGCTGCTCGCTCAGTACAATTCCTTTTCCATAGCTGCTCGCTCCACAGTTCCATGGTCTCTAACCAACTACTACTTCCTTCCCCAGCTACTCCTTTTTCTACAGTTCTGGACTTTGTGAGACAAAGTATGGGACACTGGCAAGGATCCAACTTGAGTCAAACCAGAAGAAATGGATTCAAGTTTGAGTTGAAAGAGGGATGCTTTGGCATAGACATCAAGGGTCAGTTCTTGGTAAATGTTTATCTTCAGATGAGGAGAGCAAGGCCCTGATGACGTGAACAGCCACAAACCCTTCTCTGATGAGATCTTCAGTGTGTGACCCAACAAGACTAGGAGAACTTGGGCTGCTCCTGTTTTCACCTCTTACCTAGCTGGTCACATGCCACTTCTGTCATCACCCCCCCCATTCACCCTCCATGCACCCCAAAAGCATCAATTAGTAACATAAATTTGACCAAAGTGTTCATGGGAAGACATGAGGACAAAGCCCATGACATGGTCACATTCCACTTCACTCACTGAGCATTTCTGCTCTTTCTCTGAAGTTCCTCTCCTCATCTCCTTTTCCACCTCCCCAGTCCCTATTCATGGCACCCCGGGTGCCCCCTCAAAATCCTATCACCCTTGCAAGAGCTCCTCAGAAAAAACAGATACCAGCAGACCAACATTCAGCAAAATAAAAGACCCACAGTTGCTCAGTTGCAGAGCATGTCCTTGGGGATAGAGGCAGAGGGTGGGGTTCAGGTGCCTCCCCCACCATGGGAGCCCCAGTACATGTGGTTGACTTGGAAAACACCCTGGGCTGTTTTTTTTTTTTTTTTTTTTTGCACTGTCCTCTGGGTTAGGCCACAGCGGAGTCCCCTCAACCAGCAAGGAAATAATGGTTTTGGCCCTTACTGGGTGCCAGGCAGGCGGCTGGCCACGTAGTCTCATGTTGCTCCCTCCTGGCTGCATGGTTCTGTGAGGGACCTTCTGGTGAGTCAAAGAAACTGTATAACCAAGAATACAAGCACCTGTCAGAATCAGGACACTTTCTCTGGAGATGGAAGTTTTTACAAACACCAAGAACACTGGGGATGGAGACAAGCCAAACCAAATGGCACGTGTTTAATAGAAAACACTTGGAACTAGAAGACAGTTTCTCCTTTTGCCAGCCCTCAAACTGATTGTTTGGGCCTCAGGCAAAGAACCCAGCTTTGTTTTTTGGAACTTCTGTTTCCATCATGGTAAAAACAGAGATGCCTTCTTTCCCTACCTTTTTGGAGTTGTTGGTGGCTAAAATGAGACCATGCATAGCAAAGGGTGCTTAGCTAGGGAAATGCTTAGCTGTGAAATGAACGAGTCAACCTGTGCTTGTTCTCATCCTGAAGGCAGAGATTCTAAGATTCAGACCAGCTTCTCCCAGGCAAGCTGTTATGGCTCCCGACATGCTGGTACTCGCAGAGGGCTTACTCATTGTTTCAAAAGAAAGCTCCTTTTATTGTGAAGTTGTGAAATCGTTGCCCTAGCAAACCCTTTTAGCTAAAAGAGCAGGATTCCCTGAAATATATGTCAGAATTCTCCCTAATAGCCTGCCAAGGAGAGACTGTTTCAAGGGACAATGACCTTGAAGGGCCAAAAGGGTTGGGAGCCAGACTAGAGGGAGACTTGCTAGAAACACAGCTGGGACCAGGTCAAGGAGGGTCCAAGAAAGAAGTTAGAAAAGTCTCCAGGGAAGGTGGGTGGGGGTGCAGGAAGAGAAGGGAATATGAATAGCAGCCCCTGTCTTTTTAAAGCACCCCAGAGTTGTGAAAGTGCTTATCTGTTACTTCATTGATTTTTCTCCCTATGGTATATGCATTCACCCTCATGAAATTGCCATATTGGTTCAGAGAGGTTAAGTGGCCTGCCAAGATCACACAGCAATATCGGGCATGGCAGAGAAGCAAGGTGGGATAGTTTGTGAAGTGAGGCCCTTGGAAATCTCTCCCTACAATTTCTCTAGGATTTTCCTTTTTACTGTCATATGTTGCTAAAGACAGATGCGAGTCTAGGGAAAGGAATGTTATAAAGGGCATTTGGATGTGTAGCAGGGCAACAGTTTCAGTGAGAAGGCAAAAGAATAATTTCCTTTTTAAAAATCCCTAACCAAATGCAGTTTATCTGTCCTGAAGGACTCAGCTGCTTGGGTTCTCAGCTTCAGCTGCCGATCCTTGCCTCCCCGGGGTAACACAGCTTCTGTTTGTATTTCATCGTGTTTGACTCCAAGCCGAATTTGAAGGGGTACAATGCAGGGCGTGGGGTCTGGCTTCCTCGGTGACTACCTGGAGGCTAGGTAACACAGCTCAGAACTGTGGCGGATGTCGCGCCACTGAGAGACAGCGAAAGACAGGAAACAGCAAAGAGCCAGCAGATAAATCCTTTTTCCTCCTCCCCAACTCTGACGTGGGGACTCCCCTGGGCAGATGTCCTGTGTGACCAAGTTCTTGGGAAGCCATGGCTGTCTCAATGACCTGCCACTTTACCTCTGTTTTCCTTCCTTCCCTGCCTCACTGGCTGCCTTGCGAATGCTCTTCCCAGTGAAAGCTGAATACACAAACTTCGTCACGGATACTTTTTCTGGAGAGTTAAGACAACCACTTTGACCCAAATTCCCATTTCCTACCCTGTCAGTGGCAGGATCCGATGATCTCCACAGGTCTTCCCACTGCAGGCCTAGGACCCCTTCCCGTGGAGAAGCCGGGCCCTGGTGAGGCTTGACTCTGCTCACAAGGCCGCCATTCTGGGCCAGGTTCAAAACCAGGTGCTTTGAATGAACACAAAGCAGCAGAAGGCAAATTGCTTGGGATAAAAGGATTTTCTCAGGTGTACTTGGGTGTACACAGGACTTAACACAAAAGGGCCAAAACTCTAAGAAAAGAGCAGCTCTAAGTTAAAACTAAAATAAAGGAGTCATGTATATCTGGAAACAATCCACGTCTATAAAAATGAGATTAACAGTCCCTCCTAAAAAATGAATAGGTGGGGGGAGTAACTTTTACACTGTTAAGTGATAATGAATCACTAAAAACAAACAAAAAGGGGTCCCATGATTTCAAAGCCCATGTAAAGCCAAGGCATCTTTAAATCCTCTAGAAGTAGTTTCTGGAAATGTCAGGGGCAGTCGTTACAATTAAGTGGGCTGAGGGTTTGGAAGGCAGTCTTTGGGCTCAGCCATGGTTTCTACTCTCCGTCTTCCTCCAGGAATCTGTCACACCTCAGCTTTGGTAACTTTATCAGGCAGGGGCCATGGAGAGGCTGCACTGAGGCCAGGGCACAGCTGTAACCCGAGCGTTCCCAGGAAGCGGCTGCCAGCTCTGTAGAGCCACCAGGAGTCAACAGGAGGAAAGGGAGCCGGGGACCCCCTCCCTCAGATGTGTGAAGAGCCGCTTCCTTCCTGGAAGGCAGGAACTGGCCAGGATGCAGGCCAGGGAGTGGCCTCCCGCTGCTGCCTGCCTTCCTCCTCCATCGAGCGTTCTCCCCAAGCCTGCTCTGTCCCGAAGCCCATCTCCTCCCCTTGTCCATGATGGTGCCTGTACCATCAGGCCTCTGCCTCCTCTCACCCATGATGCAAGCTCACACCGACCTCCCACCCTCCAGCCTCGATTCCCTCTAATCTCACCTTCCATATGGTCAGCAAGTTCGACACATTAGAATCATGGGGATGGGACCAGCACACAACTTTGAAATGCACATTCTCAGGCCCTGCCCTAGCCTAGTGAACGAGACTACCCATGTAGGGCCAGAAGTCTGTACTTGTATATAAATATTTTTCATTGCGGTAATGTGGTTCACAACACTGTATACGATTTAGGGTCATTGGTTCCCACCTCTTCAGGTGTGTCACCACCAAAGCACCCACCGTCCTCTACCCAGTCCACTGGGCCCCCTCCCAGGAGTCTGTATTTTAATAGGAGATTCTGCTATAGACTAAATCAGCCTTTCCTTGCTGCTCGTCTGGTCTCACCACCTTGGTTGAGATGCTGGGCTGGAGGTGGGTGTATTTAGATAGGCCGGATGAAAGTCTCCTTTCCTGGGAAAGAAGTATCCTTAAGAGAGGAGATGTGGCAAACTTGACTGTATGAGCTCTTGGCTTGGCAGATACTAAACCCATCACTTTTTCTCCCTCATGCAGGTAGCAACAAAGTGATGAGGATGTTAGTTTCTTGAAGTCTGCTTCAGGAGTGGTCCCAGACCTCATGTTCCCATGATGCCTTGTGTACAGCTGCAGTTGGTGTGAGTGGTTCCACAAGGCTGAGGCGTCAGTAAAGGCCTATAAAAGACTGAGAAATGGATTGGAGAGAGGGAGTTTTTAGTAAAATCTGGAATTACACACACACACACACACACACACACACAGGGACAGCAGCACTTCGGGAGGTCCTGGATCACCAAAGGGTGACCAAGGCGCAATGAGGACTCCCTGGGTGGGTGATTCCTTATTGGAGAATGTGGAGGCAGCTCGAAAGGGCAACAACACCTGCAAAGGACATAGAAACTTAGCACTTTTTTTTTAATTTGAGTAACATTGCACTATAACATTGCATAAGTTTCAGGTGTGAATCATTAAAAATCAGCATCTGTATGGACAATATTAAGTTCACCATTAAACATTCAATTTCATCCTTCACAGTACAACTGACCCCTTGTACCCAATTTACTCTGACCCCCATTTTGGTAACCACTAATTGGTCTCACAGCACCAAAGTTTTTGTTTTATTTAATTTGTTTTTGTTTCTCTCTATATCACATATGACTGAAATCATGCAGTGTTTGTCTTTCTCTGTCTGGCTTATTTCACTGAGCATAATACCTTCTAGGTCCATCCACATTGTTGCAAATGGCAAGTTTTTTTATAGCTGAGTAGTATTGCATCGTGTCTATATACCACAGCTTTCCTCATCATCTTTATCCAATCATCTGTTGATGGACATCTAAGAAATTTATTATTTTAAAGTGAAAGTCTTCTACCCTTCTACACCCAACCTCTACCTACCAATTTATATACATCAACCCTCTTCCCCAAGTGGGCACCCTGATTTCTAGTCATTCCAAACTGAACCCCCACCCCCTATGTAGGGTTAGGTTGCAACTTCTGCAGAAACAAGAAACAAGAGCTAGATATTGAGGCAAGAGGGAAGCAATATAAACTTTGTGAATATTTATCATTCACTAAAAATAATAATGAGGACACCACACCAAATAAAGACAATATTTATGATGTTTTGCTCATCTTTATTAAATTCCATGAGAACTTGTAGAATGTTTGCAGGATCTCCTTTCCTTATGTTTAAAAAAAAAATCCTTGTAAATTAATTTTGATGTCTTCAAATGTCATACATGGGGAGGCTGTGTCCTTGCTCATTTCCCTGTTTCCTTGTTTAAATACCATTCTGACTTTTTAAACTCAGAATTGTTTAGCTGTTGCACTGGTCACAGGCCCTGCAGCTGCAGAGTCACCTGGGGAAATGAGTAACTTGGATGTTTAGACAGAACACACGCAGCTGTCCACTTGCCAGGGTCACCGAGTCCTCTCTGTCGGAGATCTCCGTGTCAGAGCTCAGGCCAGCGCCGCTCTCAGACCCCACCCATGCCCAGTTTCACAGTCAGAGCCTGCTTCTCTCTCCTCTCTCTCCTCCATGCCTCCCTGGCCATCTGCTTTCCAGCCCTTCCATTCCTAAGCGCACGTGTTTGCTAGAGCTCCCTCAGCTAGTAGCACTAGAATGGAAGGAAGAGCTGTGGGAACTGGGTTTCCTCAGGACCTAGGGATTGGAGTTGTGGCCTTGACACAGCCATTCCTCTTTCAACCCCTCATCGCTTTCTCTGACTCCTCCAAGAGGCAGAGGTAGAGAGAGAGGGGACAGTCTCCCCTTGTAACTCCACAGAAGCATCCTATGGACAGACCTCACCTCCCAGCAGGGTAACAGACCCATCCCCGCACTGCTGTCTGTGGGAGGAAGATGGACACTCTGATTATTCATTCTTGCCATTCACCTCCTCACTTCCGTCTTCCTATAACTCCATGTCCACAGAGTAGTCAGTGATATTTGAAAAATCTATATCAATTTTATTATATCACTACTTAAGATCTTCCAGTGACTTCCCATTCTACTTGAAAAGAACCCAAGAGATTGGCCACGGCCCACAAAGTCACATGACCTGGCTTCTTCCCCAAGCACACACCCTATTTTCTCCTCTACAGTTCAGCTAAAGGGTACCTCTTGCTGATTCTCCTTTCGCCCAGGGCCTTTGTACTTGCTCTTTGTAGAGTTTTCTCCCCCTGGAACTTCCCATAGCTGACTCCTTTCCTGCTGAGCTGTGACCTCACAGTGGTGTTCCCTAGTTGCCTGTTTAATTAGCCCTCTTGCCCCTCCATCATACCCAATCATTCCTCACCTTGCTTTATTTTCTTCACAACATAAATAGCCGCCTGCAACTCTCAACCATTTATCTGCTTATTTACAGACCATCTCCTTCTGCTCTAAGAAACAGGGACCTGCTCTTCGTTCGTGGGTGTGTCCCTTGACCCAGCCCAGCGCCTGGCACATACAGTGAGTGCTCAACAAAGGTTTCCTTGAACAAATGAATGCAGACCTTGAGGGGAGGTGGCTTAGGGAGGCTGGCCATGGAAGTGGCACACCCACCTGTAAGCCCCTGGGCATGAGCTAACCAGACCTCATTGCTCAGACTAATGAGCAGCGTGTCCTGGGGAAAGTGTGGGTGTCAGTCACTGATAGTGGGTATTCCCCTCTGTCCCCTTTTCCAGTCTCTATCCCCTTCCATTTTCCTTGTGACTCCCATTCTCTACTTTTCTCATTCAGATCTGCTTTTTCAACTTTTTGGTTTTATAACACTGGTTACATAGATTAACCTATGTCAATGCTTTACAGTTGAAAAAGTTACAAGAGCTTAATCTGCGTTCTTATACACAGAGATAGCTTCCTTAGCTAATGTCAAAAGTTGGAGTTATTTCTTTTCCATTGTTTATGAAACTACTCCACTTACTAGTTAGATGAATTTGCCATTAAAGAATTTTTGTAAAGTGATACAACATATTCAGATCATTCCTTTGGTCAAATAGCTTTTAAACCATGTAAAATAAGAGGGTCAGAAGAAAATAGATGTAGATACCCAATTTTCTGTGGCGCCTGAGTTCATGTTTGTCTGCAACATCATGCACTTCATGACTGCCTTTCTACAGCACCAGGCTTGTAATTAAATGAGCACCACTGCTACCATTCTCTGATTAAAAAAATGAGCATTGCCACATGAATGAGAACCAACTTGTTAATAGCATCCCTGATGTTTTGCTACTAAATCATCTCTGACTTGTCATTGTTCGGGCATTATAAATACCACATACAATCTGAGGATGGGGATGTCCTTCAGTCATCTCCCATGTGTGGACTGGATATTCCCTAAGATGGCTTCCCCTCATCCCTATTGTAATGCATGACAACAGTTAATGGATTAGAGAGGTATTTCATAGTCTTGTTTTAGTGAATCTCTCCAAATTCAGATTAGCTGGAAAGATGAAGCTGGTCTGAACTTACTAAAATTAGAACATCTACATTAAGAAAGTTCTAGATAGTAAACTTCCTACGGGCAAAGAGTCTGCTGTCCTTTGTTCTCCTTAGTATTTAATTGGGTAATCTGGGCAAGGTACTGAGGCGCCAAGTGCCTCAGTTTCCTCATCTGTCAAATGGCCAATAACCCAGTACTTAATACTTCAGAGGCCACTTGTGAGGGCTAAAGGCTTGGCGAGCACTCAATCAAGGGCCTAGCAGATAGTAAACACCTACCAGATGTTATCTGTTGTAGTTAGGTTTAAAAGAACTAGGTAATTATTCTTGATCAGGATGAAATGCAATTTGCTGCCTTTCAACAACTCAAAATGCTCCCCAAGTCTTTCCAAGAAGAGATCTTGGCTCAGCTCCCTTCAAAGAATGGATGACTAACGTACATAATGCATAGCACCATTTGCATGCAACAATTATTGTACTAGTCTTTTAAAGAGCTGTTTTCTTCATTAAACCTAATATCCCCCTTGCACTTTTCTTTGTCCTCTGAATTTTCTTAGTAAGTCTTTTCTTAGAAGTAGTGGAGCGTGACAGTCTCGTCTGATCATGTATTTTACCCACATTTTAAATCAGTGGCATCCAAAAAAAATGAAGCCGTGCTGAATTTTAAATCAACAGAGCAATACACAGAGGGTTGCTACATTTGTTTTTGAGGTAGTCTTGATATCTGTTCATTGCCAGTTGATTTTCTCTCCTAACTACCCCCTTCGTCTTAAATTCCTTTGTTGAACACTATTTCCAACTTGGAACAGCCTTTGAATTCATTACAGGAAAATGGGTTTTCACTTTGTTTTTCTTCTCTTTCCTTTTTTAGTTGTATTCTTTTTTATTGACATGACCCTGGTTTACAACACTATATGTGATCTGGGGTATAGTTTCGCAGCTCTTCAGATGTTTGCTAATCACACCATCCCTTCACCAAAGCACCAATTCCATTTTGATTTTCATCACATTTATTTAGGAAGTTCCTGTGGTTTTGTTTTGAAGCCTAGCTAGGTATTTCATTATTTTGGTAACTTGCTCCAGACAGGTGATAGCAACAGCAACGTGAGAATTCAATAGTGCTGTGAGGGATTGCACTGGCCCACACATCCCCAAGCTGTCTCAGACATTTATGGGCCTGGAAAAAAGAGAAACAATGGAAGCCCACATTCCTTTCACTGGGATGCTTCTCCCATCCCTCCAAGGTGAAGCTAGGTAACTTCTGCTCGTTATGTCCCACTATCCCATTGCCTTTTAAGTTTCTTAGAGCAACATGGAAAATTCAGCTTAAATTAGAATTCTTGACCTCTTTGGAACTCCACAGTAGAATGTGGTGGCACAGGGTCTCTGGTGCTCAGCCTGCTGCCCAACACTCTTTCTTCCCGCCAGGCTTTAGCACCATGACAGGCCCCGCACACAGCCAGTGGACACCTAGTTCTTTGTCCAAGCTGTGTCAGAACCCCCATTCCCACAAATAACTGCCCCTTGGCCATTCCATGGACTGGAAACATGGTTTTTCAGAAAGAACAGACCCAAGAAGGGGGCCCTAGTTTCCTGGAATGTTCTAGAGGGGGCGTGTGGACTCATGCCTTGAAAGTGCTGTGCCAGGCCCAGGGTCCTGATGTCTGCATCCAAAGGCAGTGTTTATGAGGCATTATCATTCTTCTCATTGAAGAAGAATATCCCTGACCCCAAACTGGGTATTGGAAAAAGGAGTCCTTCAAACACAAGAATACATTATTTGGAGCACTGTGGTGCTATACATTATGAACACTTTAGATAAGTTTAAGGAAGAGAAAGAGTTTAAAATCCAGTGTTGCTACAAGAGCCTCCTTGGAGGAGGTAGGACCTGAATCAGGTCAGGGGCATCTGTGACATATTTTCTGAGAATTTAAGATGACTTTTTACTTCATGTTATCAGTCTCATCATGCCTTTTCTTGGGTATTTTTTTCTTCCAGTTTTTTTGTCTTCAAAACCACTCTGACAAGACCTCCTTTTATTATGTGGCCCTCAAAATGAAGAAAGCCTCCTTAAGGGCCACGCCTCCACTTCTTGCCTCTCCTATGGGTGTTTGAATGGATTCTAGAATGTTCAGATGAACTCTACTACATGTAAGGGTCAAGAAGTTTTCAGAAACAAAATATTTTGTCTGTCAATATGTCTTCCCTACTACCAAATAATTTGCAGATATTAAAGGACTTAATTGCTAACCATTATTTCCTTTCAAACCCATGATGACTGAGTAATCATTGAATATTAACTATTTCAAACTAGCTATCATTTTTGTTGCTTAAATAATTGAAACTTGAATAATTTCTCCACCTATCTACTAGTGTTTTCACTTACCACTGCTTTGATTGCAGTTCTATCTCCTGATTCAGTTTCCTTCTAACATTCATTCTTTAATAGTTCTTTCAGTGATGCTCTATGAACGGTAAATTTATTCAGTCTTTTTCTTGTTAAACAAACTTATTTTACTATCAAAAAATCCATTTTGTCTGAAATACGCTGCTTTGGATTGTGTCTACATAACACAGGTACTTTCTACCTGGCTTCCAAGTGACCTGGAATTGTCCCTTCAGTCATTTTCACTGTCCCTGATGCTCTAGTGGTGACTTCAGAGACAGCTCCTGAGACTCTGAAGTTGTCCAAGAGGTACGTGTTCTCCCCGCAGGCCAGCACTCGTCCTTGCAATATTTAAGCTTATGCCTGTAGGGTTTATTCTTTGTTTTAGGGCATGAGATGATATATGGCTTACACAGTTCCAGAATTAAAGTAGAGAGGGTGGAGACACAAATTTCTTGAGTCTTCAATGAAAACACTGAAGACAACTATCCTGGCTTTTTGGTTAAAGAAATATGATGAAGTAGAAAGAAATTTGGATGGTGAATTTGGTTTGATCCCTGAACCTCTCTACTGTTCTTCACTGCACATGATTTAGTGAAGCCCTTGGGCTTCTAGGCACCCAGATGCCAGGTGGTGACACATTTAGTGGGGGCTTCTTTCTGACTTGATGGCTAGTTCCCCTCAGGTTCATTTCCCTCACCTGTAAACAGGCACTAACACAGATATCTGTCAGGGAGAAAGGGAAAATTAAAGAAGTGGAAATGGCACACCTGGTACATAGGTGGTCAAAATAAGTCTGAAGAGTCAAGCCCAGAGGCCACAGGGAAGATCTGGGTGTGCCTGTAATTGTCCCTTTGTGAGGTCATGGACCCTGGACCCTGTGGGGGTCTCCAGATAGCTCCTTGATGTCATAGAGCAAGCTCTCTGCTGTTAGCAAATAAAGATGAATTCCAGCAAGTTCAGCATCTCAGAAGGAGAAGGAAATATATCTCTCCTCAAGCCCTATTAAACAATGGAAAAGACATTACCAGATTTAACTTCAAAATATCATTTTTAGGAAGTGTATCCCCAGCCATCCAGAGGGTGCATCTGGAGCTCAGTTATGACCTTCCCCATGTTTTCTACTTTCCATGAACTCTTCGCAATGGTTTCTCTCTTGATCCAACTCCATGTAATTGGGCAGCCAGTGTCTTGGGGACATGAAGTCAGAAGAAATTCTGAGCAAGGCCCTGTATTTGGTGGGAGGGTAGAGACCATTTTCCATTTCTCACTTCTCTGTCAAAGAGCAAAAACCACAGGGCTGTCTGGCCTAGTTACTGCTTTCTGTCTCTGAAGCCTTCCGGCGCCAGCACACAGCCTTCCACCTTGTTAATATTCTGGGATGCTCCCTTCCCTGTGCTGTGCCTCCATCCCAGGGGGTTATTAGAGGGCAGACACCAGCAAGGAAAGTGTTGTTGACTCACTCTCACAAATATCATCCCTTGTATTATCAGAGCAATTATAAAATACTGCTGTTAAAAGTGCAATAATAAAATACCAACTGAAGTCTCTCAAGATAATTTATTTGTCTGCCAACCTTTTATTTTTATGATGGAAGGTTGAACTCTGAGGGAAAATAAACCCCAGAGAAGTGCACTTGCTTTGAGTTCTTCTATTAAACAAAATCATTTAGGCCTTTCTAACTTTTTCTCAAAGTTTTTTCTCTAATTCTATGAGGAGTATGAAGATTTAACAAAATTGTGCCTGGAGTTCTGGACATTCTGAGAATTGGGGGTGGCAGTTGGGGGGGCGGGGCGGTGGTTTAGGCTCCATCAGAACTCCATTGAAGAAAAGAAGATGAAGCGATTGTAGAATGCAGACTCTAGGAGCATGGCTGGAAAATGAAAATTTCATTTGTTACAGAATTTTTCCAATGCTGCACAACTGTTTGAGGGCTCCTGAAAGTCCAGGTTGTCCTAATGAAGAGCCTACCTTCGGAAACGACCGGGCTTGTCATTTCAGAAAGGTCAGACAAGAAAAAAAAGGCAGGCATGGGAAAGCTGAAGCACTGAGGCCAGGGACCAAATGCTCCCAGAGCAGTCTGAAGCCACACGACCAGGGCCTTGCTCAGAAAGGAAGGAGGTGGGGCCAGCTGACTCCAAGCTTTTCATCCTCACACAGTATCTCCTAAAAGCCGGGGCTGATACTTCTCCGAGTGCAGCCTTTCTACCGTACCTTAGAATTTCTTGGGGTGTTTGTTGAAAACTTCAATTCCTGAGCCCCATCCTCATCTTCCTGAAGGTGGAATGTGCATTTGATACAAACAGCCCAAGGACACATTGTTCCCTCCTGGGTTGTTCCTCAGCTCCCTCTTAGAGACAATAAGCAGGGACTAGGCCACTGCCATTGAATGGTGAGGCCTCCTCAGTGCTGTGTAAATGTGCCAAGAAGGCGGTCTTCTGCCCTTAGATGTATATTCCCAACTGTTCATAGTTCCTCCCAGGCCCTGCCTCCCCTGAGAGAGCCCATAGGGAGATCCCAGCCTCACCTGTTTCTCTTCTCACAGGCAGAAAACCAAATTGGAATTGGGTAAATGATTCCTTGTCCAGGTGTGGAAGAAAGGTCAAGTAAGAAGTAGGGGAGAGTGCCAGTACCCTCAAGGATCTGAGGAACTTGGGAGAGGAGGCCAAGCGAGGGTACCCAGGTGTGGGAGGAAGTGAGGGAGGGACCCTACTCCATCCCAGCAGACCTGCACCTTATGTGACAAGGTGTCTAGTCCCACTCTGTTCCACTTCTGTGGCCCCCAACTTCTGCCCCAGCATGTGCACAAGAACCCCAAGATCAGAACACAGCAGGCTGGTTAACTATTAAACAAGAAGCCGGACCACATGCCTGGCATTGACCTCGGATCACGTGCTTCTTCATTTGCCCTGCGTGATCCCACCTCCTCCCTTCCCCTAGAGCCTTCCCTTCTTCGTGCTCCCATTCTTTACCCCCATTCCTGTGAAATGTGGCTAGGCTCCAACAAGAACTTGGAGCCCTCTCTGTGACATAAGAATCACCAAGGAGAACAGCTACAAGGCGTTTACAGGACTGGGCCGGGAGAGGCTGCAGCGGCCTGCGCCGGGGTTCTGGGGGTCTCTAACAGGCCCCCCGGCGGTCACCAGGCGCTTTCCACACCGTCCCCCTCACCGAACAAAGTGCGGCGCCCGCGCCACCCAGTGGGCGTAGCGGGAACTGCACGCCCCTGCACCAGCCAGCTCCCACCCCGGCCCAAGGCCAACAACTGAAAACAACGCATGGCACCCAGTAAAAGCTCGTCTAAGGTTGCTATTATTCCTCTGCCAGAAACGAATCCACATTTAGCAAAAGAAGAAGCCAGAATGGTAGTAATACCAACAGTGCTGACGAAAACAGTAGCATCTAGTATTTCAGTGGCTCTTTAAATTTCCCCAAGCGTCCCTGTTCCTGGCCAGGGGGCTGACTGGCTTACAGCCTGGGGCAGAATCAGGAAGTCACGCACTCTCACCAGCTGGTTTCTTGAAACCCTGGATAAACTTGACTTGGAAGGATTCCTTTCTCCACTGAGCTGCCCTTGCCTTTCATACTTCAGTCCCTCAAAATGGACAGAAGATGCTCACAAAACCGCACCACCGCCACCGCCCCCAACCTGGGCACCTCTCTTATGGGCTCTGCACCCCTTTCTCCTCTGAAAGTGAAGGGAGACTTTCTGTTGGTGACTTATCCTACCTGTGGGAGTAGAGGTAGCTTGCAGAAGGGAAGGGAGGCTGGGGAGAAGGAGGACGGCCTGCATGTCTCCTCCCTGCACGAGAACCTGCTTCCAGCTGGGTGGCAGTAGAACTCCTGAGTCCACTGGGCTTGCCCTGCAGCTCCTCAGCCCTAGGCACTGCATCTGGCCAACATGGTAGTGGAAGGTGGCCAGCAGAGCAGAACCCCTGAGGACCACCTAGTCTGCGCCCCCTCCTTCCCGAAAATTGTGCATCCCTCCCTGAAAGGGATAAGGAGCCTCACTGGGCCTCATCTGCAGAAAATCAGGTCATTGTGAAGCTGCTTGTGTGTGTGTGTATTTGTGTGTCTGTGATGTGTGTTGTGTGTTGTGTGTGCGCTGTCCCACTCCAGATATCCCCATGGCTTCTCCAACAAGTCATGCAAGTCTGATCAAATCTTACCTCCTCAGAGGAATTTCCCTTCACCACCCTAGACAAATAGTGCTTGACACACCTTTTACTCTGGCTTTATTGTAGACAGAGGGGACAACAGGATAAAGGAGAGAGCAAGTGACATTCCGAGCAGAGGGAGGTGGGTAGAGCATGAGGTGTGAGACTCGGTCACTGCCAGAGCAGGAAGGGGCTTGTCAGTCTCAAGAGTGTGTTTAGATTCTGAGGCTAAGAAGAGGCACGTGACCTGGTTTACCTCACGCTGCCTGCTACCTGGGGGACTGGTGTGGGCAAGTTGGGGATGACAGAGTAGGGACACCGGTTAGGTGGCCAATGGCAGTACTGACATATATGGCCTGGAGAGACAGGTAGCAACAGAGGAATAAGAGATCAGATTTGGGCCAATGTCTGAAGATGGAATGGACAGGAATCACTGCTGGATTTGAATGTGATGTGCAAAGGAAATGGAGAAATAAAGAACTTTTCATAGACTGTCTAAGCAACTGTAATACAAATGATAGTTGCTAGTATTCATGGCTAGCCCAGCACTCTTTTATACCCTTGACATGTTCTGTGAACAATCTATTGCTGATGTCCTCATTTGACAGAAGGACATTAAGGCAGTGAGTTTAATTAATTTACATAAAGTCACACAGCTAACAAGTGGAAAAGCTGGGATTAGAACCCAGTACTTCACTACTGCACAGTTCTTCCCTTTATAAAAAAGAAGAAAGCTTTTAGTTGTGGAAAGGAGACTGAGAGAAGAGTCGGACTGGAAAGAGGAGGGCCTTGAATTAAGAGTTCTGGGTTTTGGGAGTGTTCAGAGGAGATGTCTTTTAAACATCCAAGTTGGGTGTATGACTCAAGTGTTCAGGTGCAGGGAGGGAGGTTTGGGGGCTGGAGGGGAGGACAGTCTGGAAGGTGGGGTTAACTGTCAGACGTGAGTAGATGGTGATAGAAATTGATGTTTCAGAACATCCCATCCAGTCTTGGGGTTATCACCCCAAATATCATCCCTGTTTTCGTTTGAGGATCCCATGAAAGCTCCGACCTTGTTCCAGAAAAATTACATGTGTACAATGTAATATTTTTCACCCAATTTTCTTGGATATTCATGGGCTCTCAGGAGACTGCAGGGACCATTCTAGTGTTACTATCAAGTCCCCTGTCCCCCCAAATAGTGTAACAAAATGGCACCACACACTACGGGGGTCTGGCTGGAACTCTGAGGAGGTCTCCATAGAACATTCCACCTCTCCTAGACTGTTTGCATGCAGTAGGAGTTGGAGAAGGTGGGCATGGTGTGGAGAGGTGTGAACCTGTACTCCTAAATATAGATAGTGCTGTAAACCAATGCTACCTTCACAAATCAATATGAAAAATTTTTAAAAAGAAAACTCCCTGGAGGCTGAGAACTGAACCATTCTTCAAATACATAGAACAGAGTTCCTCAGCCCCCCACCTCCTCCAGGGTTGCATTTGTAAATGGTTGTTTTGGAAATGGCCCCAGCTGGAATGGGAGGATGAATCCCTACAAAACCTTTTGCTCTTTTATTCGTCTGTGAGGTGGTGTAATTAATCTGGAATATTCTCTAAATGTAAAGATGAGACTAGTTCATCCCACTGTTTCCACCAAGCAGGTTTCCTCTCTGGTATGGAATGGGCACTTGCTGCTTTGTTTGTTTGTGTTGGCTGCCCCGCTCCCCGCTTCCCGGGCCCTTCCTTGTTGGGGGAATCCCCCTTTTGTGAGCTTTGGCGGGAGGCCAGGTCTTTCAGGCCTGTTGGGAGTTGAAGGCGCCAGCAGCTCCCACTTTCTCCCCACCCCTGGGGAGCTTTCAGCTTCCTATCCTGGCCCAGCCACCTGGGGACTCTGACCTGTGAGGGAGCAGGTTAGGGGACAGAAGAAAACCTCTTTTTGGCCATGGCAGCTCTGCCAGGAAACGATCTGTGGAGACAGCATCACGTGTCTGGGGTGGTCTCCCCTGCACAGCATGGCCTCACTGGCTTCCAGCCCACCTTGGCACCCACCCATTTCCCCAGGAGGCTCTCTGGCTTTCTTCCTGATGATGTATGCATGTGTCCCCCTATCCACTCCTTCCTGCTTAAGCCAGCAGTGTCCGTGCCTGTCACCAAGAGCTCTGCCCACGGCGGCTGTGCTGAGCTTCTAGCTGCTGCCTTGCTCTGGTCTCTAGTGAGTGTTTGGGAATCTTTTTCTCCACCCTTGCACGTAGGCCTTGCCTGTGGCAGCTCCTGAATGTGGGTCCCCCCATGCAGAAGAGGACTTTTCTCCCAGCAAAGCCTGAGTGGCCGTGCAACAGAAAGACCCAGTAACCAAACTTGTCACACCCACCATCATGTCCCAGGGATAATCCTTCATCTTTTCTGGCTCTAAACAAAGCTGGACAAATCATCAACCCCCTTGGTTTCATCCACCCTCGGAGTTTTTCTGACTTCACAAGACCAGATGAGACAGGAGAGAGCTCTCAGCTGTTCTGAATGCAGCGGGCCCCTCTGCACTAGGCTGAACATACCATCCTTTCTGGGAAGGAAGGAAAAGCTCCTGACTCAGCACCGTGCCCTCCTGAACACAAGAATGCAGCTAAGGGGTCCCATCGGAAAGTCCAAGGCTCCTCAGGAGCTCACACCTCGTAGCCACTGCTCCTCCCGGGGCAGGGCAAGCTTCTGCCAGGACACCAGCTCATGGTTCTCCTGGTGCTTGACATACAAGCCATTTGCATGCTGGTTGCTCAACAGCTGAGTCCGAAGCCTCTCCCTCCACCTCAGTTGCACCTGTCTATCATCGCCTGGTCTTTGCCCAGGACCCCTGGGTCTCCCCACAGTCCTGATCCTAGAGGGTCACAGCTGGCACAGCAGCACTCCCAGGTCGTGGTGAGTCAGCACAGTGATGAAGTTTTTGGGGTTTCCCCCTGCCCACTAGGGTTCTGAGCCTGTTCCTTCCTGGCTCTTCCCCCTTCCCCATGCAAGTGGCTGTTCTGCCCCCGCCCCCACCCCACCCCTTCTCACCACCAAACTATATCCAGTCCATACCTGATTCAGGTCCCACCTCTTCCAGAAAACTCCTGATTCCACCGGGACCGCCCTCACTCCCAGGACACTGCCTTCTCCAACCTCCCCTGAATCCCGCATCACCAACAAGATCCACGTGCAGCAGCTCGTGGAGCATCTTAAACATCTCACTGCCCAGTTGGTCGGTTATTGTCCCTGCCTTATTGTAACTGGGCAGCAGGTAAGTGATGCCAGGACCCCTAGAGCCAGGGCCGGAGAGGGGTCTGTGCAGGAATGCCAGGCACACCTGGTAGGGCTGCCCGGAGGAAGAAAGTTAAGAGAGGCCAAACTGGAGGACCCCAGGGCTGGGAGCAATGCAGAGCAGGGCAGTTGTCAGAGCAGGTGAATTGGGTGGGGCTGAGACAAAGGCAAGGTCAAGGGTGGGGTCACACCCTGAGCAAGAGGGCACAGCGGAAAGTCAGCTTAGTCACAAACCCTGCGGGAGCAGGGCTCGGAGCCAAGGCGGCCTGAGTGTGACAAAGGCCAAGCATCACCCCGCCAGCTAAGGTGAGGGCCATCCCACGTCCACTGGGCCAGCAGGTTGCAGCCAGGGGCCCTATTTTGTGACACAGCCGACACCTAAGAATGGAATTTTGGAAACTCGAATCACATTTTCTCATAACTTGTCATGATTGCTTAGAAACGGCCTCTCCCTGCCCCCCACAAGCTAGAGATTGTGATTCCTGCCATGTTGACTTTAAATCTCTCTGTTCCCTGTCAGCTCACCAGTTTGATGTTCTGCTGGGGCCCGGATAAAAGTCACTATTCAGCTCTAGACCCAGATCCAGAGGGGAGGGTTCTGTTGCCATGGAGACGGAATCTGGGCTGGGCCCTGTCCTTTGGCTGCTGGGTGTTTCTGGAGGTTGACTCACAGCCCAGCTGGGAGCAGGAGGCCAACTCTCCTGCACCCCCAACAACTTGTCCACCCCAACCGTATCCAGATCAGGGCTTGCTCAGGCCACCTGTTTACCCTTAGAACTTGATATGATAATTGCTGCTAAAACCTACTGTCTCCGGAGCCCACATGAGCCCAAAGGAGCCGACATCCGGCCTACTCAGATCTCAGCCACACCCCAGAGACCCAGAGAGAAGTGACTCAGGTTGGACACAGTGGCTCCAAATGACCTCATGTGACTCACAGCGAACAATGACAGTTGACACCCAGAGTCTCACCTATCAACTCAGCTTGTCATATACCGGGCAGTGGCTGCCACCATTTCCCAGCAGCTCTTTTTACACGTGGACAGGCAGGTTCCATCCCAGCCTAGTCTGCCCTAATACCAAGACACTCAGGGCTGGCTGCAGGCCAGTGGCATCCTCAATTGCTGACACCCCAGGCCTCTGAAGAGACTGCCAATGAATGGTTCAATAGGGCCCCGGGATCCTTATGTTTCCAGAGAGCCCCACGGCTCTATCATTCAATCATGTTAGGGAGGAGGACGCTCAACAGACGCACTATTTCCACCCCCCACTCAGTCGTGAACGCATCTGCAGCCTGGCTGGTGCCCTTGGCGGGTAGACTTCTGCTGTGAAATCAGCTGTGTTCATTTCTGACCCAAAATCATCCATAATGATTTCTGTATTCAACTCTTCCTCCTGGAGTTTAGTAACTTAAGTTTTTGCTTCATTCTCTGGACTATGAGTTGAAAATTTCAGTTTCTGTAACATAGCTGAATGCTGACTATTAGATTACTCAACCCTGAAAAAAAAATAAATCTAGTCATGGGAACGTAGGTTGAGGCTGAAACAAGGAAGACCATCCTATTGTCCTCTCCCTAAACTGTTCTGTTTGACTCATATATTTATTTCTTAGACCAATACTTTGCTATCTACCTTTTGTTTTGGCTTTTCAAATTTTAGAGACTTTTGAACATACACAAAAGTAGGTGAATAGTGTCATGAACAACCTACCTCCAATCCCATCAGTCACCAAACTGGCCCATCCCCCAGATCCATCGATTTAGCCTTCTGTTATCTTGAAGTAAATCTCAGCCCATTTTCTTTGTTGACCTAGAACTGGTACTTCTCCAAAGAGCCTTGATTCCTTTCAGTGGGAATGGTACTTGGGAACTCACTCTATTTCTTGACCAAATTATCTCAAATTTTAGTCTCCATCCTGGGCTTCAAATCAGAGTCCATTTGGGCTTCAATGCTGAGGTTACTCCACCTTCTCACAGGACGACCATGTGTGATCTCTGATCAACAAAGACTAGGTGGGGCTTGACAAAGGCGGTCTTGAAGAGCTTTTTTTTTTTTTTTTTTTTTTTTAATAGGCAGTAGTTGGGGAAAAACCTCCAGCAAAGCTTTCAGACCTTAACGTATATATGAATCAGCAGGGACCTTGTTAAAATGCAGAGCATGAGTCCGAAGGCCTGGGGCGGGAGATAACCAACATCTAACAAGCGCCCAAGTGATGCGGCGATGCTGGAGCCAGACCACCGTGCGAGCGGCCCGACTATCAGCGAGAAGCAGGAGGGGCGCTGACACTAAATGCTGCAGGGGCTCAGAACAGGGGCCACAGCCTTCATAGAACAGGCGGCATTTTTGCTGGAAAGGTGACTGGGATTTTTTTTTTTCATCAGGAACCAAAGCAACAGAGTAGTGGCACCTTCATTTTCTAAAGTAAACTTTTAAAAAAAAGTGTTGTTCAGGTGTAACAAATAGAGAGCAAAGGGCACAAATCCTAAGTGTACAAGCTGATCAATTTTTGAGACATAAATTCACATACCATAAAACTTACTCTTTTTGATGTGTGCGATTCAGTTGTATTCACAGAGGTGAACAACCATTGGCGCCGTCTATGCCAGAACATTTCCAGTACTCCTGTAGCGCCAGCAAGGCACAGAGCAGGTTTTCTCTGACCCTGGGCAGATGGGTAAATGAGGAGTCCCGGAGCCCTCGGTGGCTTTTTCAGGTTTTAATGATCTTTCTGCACCATTTGTAGTGAGGCAACCAGGTGCTGAGCAGGCTGGGGGGCCGGGAGGTGGTGGGGCCGGGAGGCTGGCAGGCAGGCCTCCCAGGCCCCAGTGAATCTTCACTCCTTCTGGGCTCTCTGGCGTTCTCTCGTGGGCTCCTCGCTGGTCTCTCCTGTGCTCTGCTGCGGGGGCCTCTGCCGCCTCCCGTCCTCTGCTCAGTCTCCCGGCTCAGCTGCGCCCACTCACGCACGCCCACACCACGCTCCAGGTGCCGCCTTCAGGCACGTGTGTAAGACCACAGGTGTCCATCACTGATGCTAATGGCAGGAGGGCGGGAAAACCCGATCACTCCCATTTACCCTACAGCTCCCTGTGGGTGTAACGGGCCAAGGGGCCAGTGACTGATGTGCTTTTCCCCCATAGACTAATCTGCGGAACACCCTGTTAAGATTGGAGCCATGGGTGGACTCACTCCCTAAATCCAATATACAGTTTGACCCACCCTTTTCTGTCAATAAAAAGGCCAGGATCTTGCTCTCGAGCAGCATCCTGCATTCGGTAGCCTGGTCCATGTCTCCCGTGTCATCAGTGTGGTGTTGCTCCCGACGCAAGAGCTCCCCAAAAGAAAGCTCATATCCACCAGCAGGCATTCCCCATTTCACCACTGCCCAGTCACTGGCACAATCACAAATCTGTTCTCCATCTCTATGGGTTTGCCTATTCTGAACTTTTCATATAAAAGAAATCAAACAATATGTGGTATTCTGTGTCTGACTTCTCTCACTTGGCATAATGTTTTTAAGGTTCTTCCATGTTACAGCATGGGTAGAGCTTCATTTCTTTTTATGGGTAAATAAAATTCCATTGTATAGAGAGACCACATTTTGCTTATCCACCCATGAGCTAAAGGACACTGGCTTGTTTGCATCTCTTAGCTATCATGAACAAGGCTGCTGTGAACATTCGTGTGCTTTTGTGTGGCCATATGTTGTCAGCTCTTTGGGATATCATACCTAGGAGTGGAATTGCTGCATCACACGGGAACTCCATATTAAATTTCTGATAACTGTCCTATTTTTCCAAAGTAGCTGCACCATTGTACAGTATGATTAACATGTTTTTACACATGGCACTCTATCACTACCACCCAGGGCAAGAAATAGAATGTTTTATGCAATCTAGAACCCTCCCCTATGTTTCTTCCCTGGTATTCTCCACGCTCTCCACCCCCACCCCAACAACCCACATGAGGTAACTGCTAATTTGAGTTCTGTCACCACTGGTGGCTGGGACTTCAAGAAACAGAACTGGGGGTATGTTCCCAGTAATGAGATCAATGTTAGCAAAGACAATAAGTGAAGCAGACCAGTCGCAGCTGTGAATCCTTCTGCATGGTCAGGTACCCAGATTTTCCAGTTGTCCCCAAGGCCTGGTGAGCAAAGAGTTATCCTCCCTCCTCGCCCCTCTTCCTGTGCAGCCAGGGGATGCTCTCAGGGAAATATTAGCAGATGGGCTTCTCAACCGCGATCCTCTGGGAGGCTGAAGTGAGGAAGCTTCATGCACAAGGACCAAGGTTCATCCTGTTAAGGAACAAAAATCCAACCAAGTTAATTTTAAAGTTTTAATTGGCTTTATTAAATGATTCATGAATCAGGCAGCATCCCATCTAGCAAATAGACAGGTGTTCCAGAAGATGGACAAAAAGAGGTGTTTCTAGCCAGAGAGAGGGCAAGATAAGGGAAGAGGGGATTATTTCAGGCTTAGGTAACCTGCCCATGAGGGATGGAAAAGGTCTTGTGGCAGATGATCTCATCTTCCTTAGGGAAATGGGAAACATGATCTCATTAGTGCTGATCAGAATATTCCATACTGACCCATTAGAATTACATTCTTGGAGGAGGTTGAAGCCACAGTTAGGTTAGATATGAAGTCCTGGTGGGTTTAACATAAGAACCTCCATTTTAGGAACTGTAATTTTCTTTCTAACAGTCCTAAAGGACATTCTTCAGAATGAAGTACCACATTAAGCTCACTTGGTGGTGAGGTGGCTGCAATGAGGAGTTGCCTTTGCAATGGCCCAATCACCACCACACCACTGTCTCCCCCTGATCCTCAGTCTCTGCTCACCTCCCACCAGAAGGCTCATTCAGAAAGTCCCCCAGACCTCAGCTGGCTGCAAAGCCATGGACGCAGGCCCACATGAGGGGTGGACAGCACAGACTCTGCTCTGTGGTGCCAGGGAACCAGGTTCTGTGGCCCTTGGCACCTGCAACTGACACCATGGGTCTCCCAGCCCCAGGAGGCCCTTTCCTCTGCCTCAATGGTTCTGTAGTGATATCCAACCCTGTGGGTCACCCTTTCCTCTTGTACTGACCTTCGCCCTCTGCCTCCTAGCATACCTGTGGAATTGTACACATAAAGTCACTGTCACACGCCCTCAGACATCTTTATCCCTGCCCTGCAAATCTTTGACTTGCCAATGACCTTTTCATACCAGCCTCTCACCCCCAGAAGTCACTCCTGCCAGCTCTTCTGAGATCGTATGACAGCTCCCTGACAGGTGTTTAGGCCTTGCTCCCCAAATCCCACTCACGACACAGCGGTCTGCTGTTGTCATTTCCCTCTGGCCTACCATCTGGGAAATCAATTAGAGGTGAACCTGAGCACTTGCTAAAAGATGCCCCGGGGAGGGCCAGTCGGCCCCAGGTCAGGGAGCTTGGGCTTAATGGACTGCTGTCCTGCCAGCGCCCAGCTGAGGGGCGCCACAGGCAGGCAGGGGGGTGGGCGCAGAGGAGCAGAAAGCTTTGGACACGGCAGCCACAATGGGCAGGGCTGCCTGGGATGCCCAGGCGGGTGTTCCCTGCAGTCTTGAGGTTCTGGAGAGGTGAGCCCCAAGTCAGGGCCCGGAAAGAGAAATAGGAGCATTCCAAAGACAGACATTTCAAGATTCAGCCTTTTTTGCACACCAGGGGCAGAAACCCAACTTTCTTACTTCTTCCTCTGGGCCCTCTTCCTGCCACTCTTCTCTCTTTCTCCCCCACTTTCTTTCCTCATCTCCACACTGTCCCTGTTTCTTTTCTCTGACTCTACAACAGAAAATAGCCTTGTTAGTCCTTTCCCCCCATATTGAAGCATTAAATGGCTTCAAATGCTAGCCTCAAATGCTATTGTCACAGCACCACTTTCTGGAAAGATGTGTGGTCTAGCCCTTTGCCTTGCCCATAGTAGGTGCTCAACAAATGCTGCTTAAGTAAATAAATGAAGTTGGTCCCTACATTGAATTCCGATACTGGATGGTGGGGTGGTCTTTTGGAATGATGCCTATCTGGCTGACCACTAGTTTTCCTGCAAGTACAAAATAGGTGTCAGTCATCCTGGCTCACCCCACAAATTCTGAAGTGGAAGCCAAGGTATATCCAGGGTCTAGACCCCACCACCCCCAATCTCATGGGTCTCCTTTTTTGCGCGTTTTCCTTCTAGAGAGGTCAGTGGGCAGGGACTGATGGGGCCTCAGCGCCCTCTGCTGGTGGTTTTCATACAGGGCTTTTTTTTTTTTTAAAGATTTATTTATACATACAAGCTGGGGTTACAGGCCAGAGGCGGGGGGCAGCGAGAGGGTTCACCAGAGACAGAGTGGGGAGCAGAACAGGCAGATCAGAAACACACTGCCTAGGGGAGCAGCGGGCGAGGCAGGAGAGGTCTGCTGCGCCATGTGGGATTCTCCCCGGCTGGGTGTCGAACTCGCATTGCGTGCTGCCGACAGCTCCACAGCGCAGCGCTCAACCGCTGCGCCACCAGGGAGGCCCCATACAGGGCTTTTGCTTTCTTGGGTTAACAAAGATTCTCATACTTAATGGGCTTGAGGAGTGAGGATCATTACCGGCCTACTCTCCATGAATGTCAGATCTGCAGGTAGGTCCTGGTGGCGAAAAAAAAAGAAAAAAAAAGAGTGTCGGGATGAGAGGCTCCCAGGCATTAATAATTAAGATAGGCTTTCTTTTTGTTTTAACAACCCCTGTGACCTGAGCATCTAGTTGTCCAGCAGAAATAGCTTTTAGTCCAAGCTCAGTGATGCATCTTTGATTTCACTGGCTCTCACGTAAGAGGCTCAGCTCTGACTTTTCTAAGTGAATTGAGAAAGTGTTCTCCGAGCAAACCTGTCCACATGGAACTGGCTGTGGACAGGAACTGAGCTTTCTCTAATTAAGGTAAAATTCTGGTTCCCCCAGAGGCCTTCTGGGCAGTTGAAAAGGAAGTCAGACTTTGCTCTCTGCACCAGATCCTTTTCAGCATCCTCTGGGATTGCAGTGGCATGTACAGAATTGCTAATGTGTTGGGCATAACAGGCATGAGAACAACTCAGAGGGCTGAACAGAAACCAAGGCCTAACTAACCCAGACTGTGCGCAGCCCTTGTTCAGGCTGAAACCCTCCAATTCCACACTGCTCTGACTCCACAGTGCACCAGAGTGGCCATGGGAGTCCTGTTAACATGAAGGTCCTGGTTCTGTAGGTCTGGATGTGCCTGAGACTCTGCATTTCTAAGCAGCACCCAGATAATGTGTTGCTGCTGGTCCAGGGACCACACTGTGAGGAGCAAGAGTGAAGGGGAAACAGGTTATGAAATCCAAATGTTCAACTTCAAACTCCAACTCTGCCACTTACTCTGTGACCTTGAACAGATGACTTTCCCTTTCTGGACCCATCTCATCTTGTGTCAGATAGGAAAACCGACAGGTTGAATGACTGACAGAGTGACAATACAGAATGACTTCACAGGGTCATCATAAGAATAAAATGAAACAATGTGGGTAAAGAAAAGCCTTAGCACAGAGTCTGCCATGCCTGGTAGATAGCAAATATATTTGCATTCATGTTTTTTACAGCAAGTGCTTCTTTATCCCAGACCTTGGGATAGAGCAGTGACAGAAGCAAAGTATCGGCTGTCAGGGAGCGCAGTCTGGTACCAGAGACTGCCAGCCCACAAAACATGTAGTCTATAAGTTGGTGATACCTTCTGGAGAGAAAAACAAAGCAGAGTTGGGAAAGTTAAGGAAAGCTGGAGGTGAGGATATTCTTATTTGCATAGAATAACAGGGAAAATGTCACTGAGGCTGTAATTTTTTAAAAAAGATTTATTTATGCATACAAGAACTGGGGTATAGGCCAGAGGTAGAGGGGTGGTGTTGAGAGGGCTCACCAGAGACAGAGTAGGGAGCAGAACAGGCAGATCTACTGAAGCACACTGCTGAGGGGAGCAGTGGTCGAGGCAGGAGAGGTCCGAGGTGCACACACATGCAATTTTACCCAAAATGGGATGATTCTGTTTCATGATTTGCTGCTTTTCATTTTACATTTTATCATTAATAGCTCAAGTTTATTTAGCCATTAAATATATGTATTTATATATTATATATATATTTATGTTAACATATATTTATTAAATATATATTAAATATTCAACAATATATCATTCTTAATGTCAATGGAACATTCCATTTGATGGGTGAGTCCTCATTTGTTTAACAAATTGGTGTCCATTTACTCCTGATTTTTAAGTGTATGTTAATGACTCCTTGTACTTAAATCTTGGCATCCATCAGTCTTTTTTTTCCTATCTTTTAATTCAACAGATACGTACACCAAATTGCCCCTCAGAAAGATTATGCTAATTAGAGGGGTCAAAACAGGGGAGGGAAGAGACAAGGGACCGATGGGTCAGGGGGGCTGTGGTGGTGATGGAGGGAACTACGGGGACCACACCTGAGGGGGGAAATCAGATAGTACACAAAAATTAACCATGATGTAAGAAGATAAGTTTCAAAAAAAAGACATGCTAATTAGACTCATACTGGCGTTGTTCTTCTCCCTACAAACTCATCCCTCATAAAAAACCAAGCCAAATCTTTCTTGGTCACCATTTTTAAAAACTGATATCAATATTAAAATGTCAAATGGGCAGGACCTTCTACCATCATTAAATGTTGCTCCATCACCTGCTGAGGATTCACTCTCCACCTTCTGAATCCTCTGCCACGGACGTCGGGATTGGGCTTCGCATTCGCAGGTTAGTCTCAATTCGAGAGCTTGCACCAGCTTTGGTGGTGTTTGTGCTCATGTGGGAGAGCTGCCAGCAGTCGCCTCGATCGCACCCTGGGAGTATAAGTCGCCTCTGAGATACAGAGGGGTGTGCAGGGAGGCCCACTGCCAAGGGAATGGGTATAACCCGACTGCTGGGTCTGAGATTGAGCTGCGCTCCCGGCTGTGGAGTTGGATGCCGTAGTCCATGTTCAGTCACCTCCTGGTGTCACCTGGGACCTGGAACAAGGGACTGTGCCATGCCCATGGGGAGGGATGACACAACCTGGCCTCCTCCTGGGCCCAGCCCTGCCACCTCATTGCTACCAAATGACACACCCTCATGTTTCTCTGCTGACCACTTGGGACAGGGCCTGGGGCTGCTGCCCCGTTATCTGTGGCTGGACCGAGGAAAGCCAACTGCCCTGCACTGTGTTGGAACTAGATGCTGAGGACATCGGAGGGATGTGCCCTTTACCAAGGGGCCCGGTCTGTCCTCTGGGACAGCCAGTCCCAGACCATTCATATATTTTCCTGCTGTTTGATTTCCTAATACCTATCTTTCCTCCTCTCCAAATGGCAATGATCATTTGCTTTTTCAAATTAAGGTGGATTCACATTCACTTCCTTGCAGACCTAGCTATGACTGGAGGCAGTCAAGGTGCCAGGAAACTGGAATTGAGAATTGAAGTCATTTTAACCTATGAAAGGCATTCCAACATTATCATTATTATAGATTTAAAAAAAATCAAATCCCTCTACATATATTCCTATTCACCCCTTGCAACACCCCTCTTCATTAGGGATTATCCCCACGTTCCAGATGAGTCTCAGAGGGGTGAGGTGACATCCCTAAGGCCACACCTCAGACATCCAGCAGCCCTGAGGTCTACGCATCTTGAACCTCCCCTCCTTGCCCTTGGAAGCACAACTGATCTCAGAGAGTCACAAAGCAAAGGGCCCAAGGAGCGCTGGACTAGTCAGCAAACCCGGCTGTGTGGCAGAGAGCAGCTCGCTGCCCTTCTCTTGCTGCAGTCACACTGTTAACTGAAGATATTGGATCCGACAATCTCCACGATTTTCTTCTACCTGTGGGAGCTCAGGAAAGGCTTGTCTGGTGCTAAAAGAACCCCACTCTGCCCAGACAGGAATGTGCAATGCAGTTTAAGGGCTTCCACAAAGCTGAGGCGGGCTCACACCATTCCACTCAGGCATGGGGCCCACTCTGGAGCTGAATGTATGGGCCTCAACTTCTCTCAGTGACTCCATTTCATTCTTCTCTCTCTCTGCAAATTGCTCATTTTCTCTAGACCAGCCTTTTCTGCTATTTTGGCCAATAGCAGCAGAGTCCTATTCAATTTGCCATAATGAGTCCTCAGTTCTGGGGCCCAACTGAGTCTCACCAAACTCCAACTCCAAATTCCTAGGGAAAGAAATCTTGTGGGGCAAGATGGGGAGATATCCACCTTGATCTGATTGACTGAGTCCTTGACACAAAGAACTGGGGGCCCAGACTGGGGAGCTGCCCCCCAAGAACTCTGTGTGCAAGACAGGAATGGCATCTTTGGAAGAAGAGTCAAGGTTAAATAGGATTCCATTCCAGATGAGATGACATTGAGACCTACAGCAGAAGCACATGCTCTCCAGCACAGCTGGCCATGAGCAGTATCAGCAGGAATGACATCCGGGGCTTCCTGAAAGGCCATTCCCGAGGGCAGACACGACAGCTGCTTGACAGCCAGGCAAGCTGTGCCCGCAACACACACTGCTGTCCTTCTGTTGCCCCTGAGTGGAATGACGTGGAACTGGGGTAGGTCAAGGGACAAGGACTGCAGAAACCACTGCCACAGTCCTCGGGGCTGGGTTAGCACTGCAGAATCATTTGCACAAATAAGACTCAGCGCTCCAGCTGCTCTTGGCAGCTGTGTCCCAATGACCTTATTTTAATTCTTAAAACTGGCACCTGCTTAGATTGAAAATGTATCAGGGGCAATCTGGCCACAGAATCAGCCTCGAGACAGAACCTCCCTCATCCTGTGAGCCAAGCTGGACACAGAACACAGTCTATTTCCATATGGGATCTGGAATGGGAGTCTGGAAAGCCACAGAGTTTTCTTAGGACCTTTCCCAGCCTGTTCGGCCCTGGAGGGAGCCGTGTGGAAGGAGACCCTGCTGGCACCTTCCAGCATGTCCACAGTGCTGGGACCTCAAGTGCTGGGAGAGTTGGAGAGGGATCAGGAGCGCCAACATGCAGATCTCTTCGATGAGGCAGTGCAAGCTTGGGTGACAGACATTTCCTGAGTGCCTGCCAAGGGCAGGGCTCTGACCTCCATGCGGAGGATGGAGAGGAAGATGACATAAACACTGCCTCTCAAAACGGACCTGCACGGAGAATGAAGACACAGACAGGTCGGAACTAGTACAGAAATGGGAAACATCTCTGAATGCCCATGCAGTGTAGTCATTGAGCCCCTGAGGAGCAGCATGGAGGCAGAGGGCAGTCCAGCAGGGGTAATGGGGGCTTTGGAGAGGAGAGACAGGCCAGGACATGTGAAGGGCACATAGGCGATCCTAGAGTGCAATTCTACAGATAGAACTGGGAGAGAAAAGTTCTGGAATCTAAGCTATGATCAGAAATGCAAGGCCCTGAGCATCAGGTTAAGGTATTTGGATAGAAGCCTGTAGGTAATGAATGGGCACTGGAGGAGAGTTGAGAGCAAGGGAGTGAGTCGGAGAGCAGCGCTTAGGGACCAAGCAAAGTCAGGCAGGTGTGGAGGTGTGGAGATTGGTTTGGGCTCTATTTGGCCAGGCCTGTAGAGACAGGGGATCTGGGTGAGAGTGGTTACAAAATCAGCCTTGAGGGGCCTCCCTGATGGCACAGGGATTAAAGTCTCAGCACTATGCGGCTATCCGCAGCCACTGCAGCACAAGTTCGATCCCGGCCTGGGAGCTTCCCACATGTGCAGCAGGCCTCTCCTGTCTCAACGCTGCTCCCCTCATCAGTGTACTTCAGTGGATCTGCTCCCCACTCTGTCTCTGGTGAATCCTCTCACCACACTACACTTCTGGCCTGCACCACAGTTCTTCTACTAAATAAATAAATAATAATAATAATAATAAAGAAATCAGTCTTGAGTCTAAGTCTTGAGCCATCTCCCGAAGACCAGGACTTGAGACCATGGCACATTCTCCTTTAGACCAAAACTGGCATCAGTTACCCTTACACTAATCAACATTCCTATCCCAGCCAGCTTATTTGGTGGGAATAACAAGTGGCATGTGGACACTGATGGAGTAAAGGGATGGGAGAGAGATTTTATGATCAAGTTCTGATTATGGATACCCAATTGAAAAAGAAAGCTATGTCATTGTTCCCGAACTGGAGGGACAGGACCCTAGTCCTGGACAAACAGAGCATTTCCTTTTGTCCTAGCCTATTTTTCTTTCCCATCACTAATTAATCCCCACTCTAGATTTCAGAGCCAACTTGATTTATTTCAGGACAACCTATGTTAATTTGTCTTTGACCCTCTGATCATCAAGGGTTGATACTGATTGGATGCCGCCCATTCATTCATTATCTGAATGAACTGTTAATTCTGAGCCTGCAGCATGGAGCAAGACAGCTGATTTCTGCACCAGGTCTCCAAGAAGCAAGTGAAATTAATCCCTAAAAATAATAAAGGGATAGAGGAAAGGGCTTAGAGGTTGTCCATATTTAGGATATAATAGAGAAATAGTAACCAAGGATGAAAAGGCAAAGTTGGGGGTAGGAAAAGCAGCAGCCTGGGAGGCTAGGGAATCCTAGGAGAATTCATGCCCAGGATCCAAAGCAGGTTTTAAGCCTGGAGGAGAATGAGCACCAAGACAGGGCCAAGGGAAGAGATTATCAGCATGTGACTGGTTTCCTTTCAGAGTCAACTAGGGCCCCGTGTACAGGGCTAAGCAGAGAGAATGGTGAACAGAGTGGGGCACTCTTTGGGGAGCAGGAAGCAAAGTGGAGGTGCAGGAGGGAAATTGGAGGTAAAAGGTAAAACAAAAGGTAAAAAAAGGTAAAACACCCAGTTATGAGATAAGTACTAAAGATTCAATGTGCAAAGAGGTGGCTATATCCAAAATAGATGAATGGATCAAAACGTTGTGGTATCCATTCACAATGGATATATACCACAATGTGGTATATTTACACAATGGAATATTACTCAGTGATCAAAAAGACAAACTCATGCCATTGGCAGCGACATGGATGGAGCTGGAGGGGAATCTGCTAGCCGAAATTAGTCATAAGGAAAAGGATAAATATGGGATATAGAGAAACCAAACAAAAAGTCAAGAAAAAGTCAAAGCTAGCAAGATGACCACAGAACTGAAGCATACAGCAGAGGAGGGGAGAGGAGGGTGCAAAACAGGGAGGGATGAACAGAAGGGAATATGGTGATGGTTCATGGGTGATAAGATGGTGGGAAAACTGGTGACTACCACCACGTAAGAGAAAAAAGTTTTTTTAATGATGGCTATATTGGCCTCCCTGGTCGTGCAAGGGGTTAAGTCTTGGCACTATGAAGCTATCAGCGGCCACTGCAGCATGGGTTCGATCCCCAGCCAGGGAGCTTCTCACATGTTGCAGCAGACCTCTCCTGTCTTGCCTACTGCGCCCCTCAGCAGTGTACTTCAGTCAGTCCGCCTGTTCTGCTCCCCACTCTGTCTCTGATGAATCCTCTCACCACTATGCCCCCACCCCCACCCCTCGGGCCTACACCCCAGCTTGTATGCATAAATAAATATTTTCTAAAAAATGATGGCTATAGCAAACACTGCTGAATAATGTGCATGAAAGTTGTTAAGGGGATGAATCTTGAGAGTTCTCCTCACAAGGGAAAAGCTTTTTCTTTTTTTGTATTTGTGGATGATATGACGGATGTTAACATGTGGCGATCGTTTCATGTTTAAGTCACATGACTGTGCTGTGGCCCTGAAATTCACACTGCGCTGTGTTGCTCTCACAGCTCTTTGCTGGTCAGCAGTTTGGGACATGGACCTAAGAGGACAGGACTGAGTTTCTGTGAACCACACATTTACCCTTCAGGTGATGTAAGAGGAGGAAGTAACAGCTGTCGCCTCCTAGTCACAGCCATAAATCAAGTGTGGCACAGCCCATTTTACCTTCTGAACTTTACGCAGCCGCCTCCTGGATGGCAGATGAATTAATGTAGTCTACAAGGGGCTATGTTTTCTTCTATCGAATAAATGTACTTTTTTAAGAAAAGAGGAGGCAAAGTGACCTACAGGACACCATGGGCCAAGAAAGGTGACAGGACAAATGCACAGAGCAATGGGGAAGACTGCTATTGCATGGCTGGTTTTAAAGAACCATCTGGAGAAAAAAGAAAAATATCGGATGGTTTCACTTATAGGAGGAATATAAGGAAACCAAATAAGGGGTGGGGGGGGCGGGGAATAACAACAACAACAAAAAACCCATAACAAAACAAAACAAAAATAAACTGACAATAAATCAGAGCCATTCTGCAGGGGAGGAGGAGGGAGAGGGACCAAAATGAGGGTGGAAAGAGCACAAGGGACTATGGTGATGGTGCACCAGTGAATTGGTGGTGGGAATTCTATGGGGACTACATCTGAGAAAAGAAAGTAAATATTATTTAAAAAATAAACAATGATGTAAAATATATATAAATAAATAAGTTATTAAAAAAATAAAGACTCATATGGCTCACCAAAAGGAGAATGGATAAATTATGGTGTATTCACAAAATGGCATCTGCATGACATTAAAAAAGGAAACCCATTTTGGACCCTTGTGCTGTTACAGAATGTAGGCAACTAACACAGGGTTATGCCCACCCTTCTCCTTTCTCCCATTCCTAATCCATTTCTGCTTCCATCCTATGCTTATTATTACACTTACTTATATATGTTTCATATTTTTAATATGTTACATCTCTCCTTTTAAAACTATAAGCTCGCTGAGGGCTTTGACTTGGTTTTTCAATAAGTCTCTGAAGCACACAATACTTCACTCATCACTAAGTAGCCAGTAAGAACTTAATCAATTATTTACAGGCTGTCAAAAAGCTGAAGCAGCCAACTCAACAAGGAGATAAAATAAGAATGGGTGTGAAACAAAATATGGAACCCCATTAATTTGTCCTCCACTGAACTGAAGCCAAAGAATCACACCCACGGCAGAAAAGCTTACTGAAACAGTTTTCTCAGTATTTTTCTTTACTCTCATTTTAAGCTAGCAGCTAAGCTTCATCTTCCCTCAGCAGATTTGGGGTAAGACAAAGTGGAGCAATGGAAGGAACTGACTCAGTCCCACCTTGTAAAGACTTTAGGCTTCCAAGGGGCTATCGCCCTTTTGAGGGAATTTTTAGAAGGGTAAGGAAGGCAGATTACACTGGTCAACAAATTTTTACAAAAGTCATGTTACTGAAATAAACTTAGTCATTTCCGATCAATTTGATGTGCTCAACATGAACATGACAGTCAAATTCTAATTTTGGCTCTAGTTTTTTTTTTGCAATCTGCAATAAATTGATATTTACATCATGAAATGCATGCCAGAGTAATAGGCCTACGGTTAATACCTGTAAAAAATCAAGCCATAGACTACTTCTTAGATTTCTTCGCTTCTCTCTTGTACAGCTGTTCAGGAGCATCTCTGGGGAGTGTCCAGCAGTAGTCAGCCAGCATTGGAGTGGACCATTTTCCCTGGTATCTTTGTTCCATTGATGCGATATCTTGATGAAAATGTTCACCATGTTCATCACTAACCATACCACAGTTTTCAGGGAAGAAATCCAGATGGGAATGAAGGAAGTGGATCTTTAGAGTCATACTGCAGCCAAGTTTCTGATACTGCAAGAGCATGTCTTTTACTAGTTCCTTGTAGTTTTCTCTCCTAACATTCCCAAGAAAGTTTGTAGACACTAGGCGAAAAGCATTCCACGCTTGTTTCGCATCACCCTGCAGCAAGTTGTTGAACCAGTTATCTCAAAGCAGACGGAATGTTTGGGTAGACTATTCTTGACTTCTTTTGCTTCATTATTCGGCCAGAAAGAGGAGGAACCAAGCAGAAGTAACAGTCTTTTATGTGGTTGCTTTGCTCTCTCCACACCATGGGACTGCAAACGGCATTGATGGTCTTTGGCCATTTAACCCATTTGAAAGCTGTGTTGTACATGTAGCACAGCATATATGCGGGGCCCAAGGCTTGTCTTGGTCACCAACCTTGCATCCGAAGTAAAGACGATAAGGCTTCTTCACTTGAGAAGTGATACTTTTCTTCTGGTTGGCAAATGTCACTTTCCCACAAATAGAGCAGAAATTTTCCACGCTATCAGTGCACTTTCAAGGCATTACTGTTCTGTATTGTGCCTAAATGGATAAAATAATAACAGTTCTATGGAACAGTAGCTTCAACTGTCTCACACAAATTCTGAAATATTTTCAATGCTCAACCTTTCCGACAGGGCTTTATAGAGCACACAGCTGACGTCAGCTTACTTCAGCAGCCGCCTGGCAGTAGTATTGCTGCATCAGAAAATGATGCAGTCAATTCTGGATGATGTGTGCATGATAGTATTATGCAATGCGATGCAACATTACATCACTCTAGGCTGATTTAGGATGTTGTTGCAGTCCTACTGGATAAATTTTCACGGTGAAACATATAAAATGAATTATATGAAATATCTTCAAAATGAGAGCTAATAAAAAAATTTTCAGGGTTATATTCATGTTCAGCACACCAAGATACTACAGATTAGGGCCTTTTAAAGTCAGTAACGATCTCAGCGTTGACCACTGTTATCAGAGTCCAAGCGTGGGACTGAGTCTCGAAGAGCAGATGGGCCCCAAATCCTGCTCACTGATAAGAACTCAGAGGGGCTGGAACCTGGGCTGCAGTGCTCTGACACCTGTCTACCCATTCCTTCCTCCCCCTGCTGCCCCATACACACATAATGTGGGGGGCATAGCACGTGGAAGGAATGGGTGGGGCAGTAGGGGCCTCTCCTGATGCCACATAGGATGGCATCTCACATCTTCAGGGTCTCCCGTCTGTTACAATCTGGGACCTTCGCAGAACCATGGGTGGTGGAGGATAGCAGTGGGGGATGGGAAATGTCCCTGAGGATGACAAAGACAGAATTTTCCGTGAATCCACCAGGAAGCAGGAAGAGGGGTTGGAATCTGCAACATACTGATTGAGAAGAACAGAAAGCTATACATAATTAAGTTTGGGCTGACACCCCCTTTGGCTTTAAATGATTTTAATTTCCAGTTGGAGAGTGGCCTGGGGCAGGGTGGCATGGCAGAGGGTAACAAGCCTTTAACTGTGCAGCTCAATTTGTGAGACGAGTATGAAGGGAGCTGCCAAGAAGTTCTGTGGCAGCACAAAGTTGGAAGTACATCCTCCATTATGCTGGGGTTGAAGCACAGGTAAATCAGAAGGCAGCGCGAGATGACAAGGGCGAAAAGCGTGCCCAGGCTTGGTGTGGAAGTTTCCTGCTGGGTGCGAGAAAGGCGCCAACTTGCGGCATGTCCCTTCAGTAAGTGGCGAGGCACCCACCCCTCCGTGCAGCCTCCAGGCAGGAGCCTCCAGGCTGGGCTACCCAACTTGGCCTTCCTGGTGCCATGTCCTCTAAGACTGAGTGGGTGGGGTGGGGGTGAGGGGCAGAGTCTCCTAAACACACTGCCTTTGGGATTTGGGGGCACCCAGTGGAAAACAGCCCTTCTTGGGTGATCTACCTACCTCTCATTGCAGTTGTTCTTTGGGGTACACAACAAACATTTCTCCTGTAGAGGACAGAAACAGCACAAGAAAGGTCATTTTTCCCATTTTTCCCCTGGACAAGATGGCCAGCCCACTGCACACCCCCTCAGGCCTTGCTATAGGTCAGGACCCAACAACACAGTGGCAACTGGAAGCAGCGTCATCCAGGGGTGAGGTCTGCGCAGTCATGGCTGAGGAATCCTCCCAGGCCTAGAGGACAAGACTCCAGAGAAGGATCTAGGCTGGAGAGGCATCCAGGGGCAGCAGAGGTGCCAGTCCCTCCACAGCAAGAAGTGAGACAGACAGTGAAGGGCCCAAGGAGGTGAGGGAGGAACAGAACCCAGGGCCACAGCAGCAGCGCAGAGAGGGGGCAGCGGCTTCACTTACACAGCAGGTCCCACATCGATGGAGGGAATCCAGTGGGTCCTTTTTAGCTTTTTGTAGTGTCCGCATCTTCTTATGTAGACCAAACAGTGCCCTATCTGCTCCATCCATTTTCTTGAGTTGGAGCTGTGGGTCTGTGTCAGTCTTTCTAATTAGCTTGAGTTCTGGCTGTTCCTTTGGTCCTCTTCTAAGAGGACTGGGGAGTCAGGGAGGGGCAGAGTTGGGAAGAAAACTTCCAACATGATGAGGAGAGAACCAGTAACATGGGTGACCATGGAAGGTCTTGACTGCAAGCCACCGGGGCAATAGAAAACAAGACTGCTCCTTGAAGTCAGAGTCCTCTGACCTCAGAGGACACTTAGCAAAGTGAAGGGAGGAGATTCTTTAGGGATGAGGAGAGGTGGGTGCAGTTTACACTTACAGCTTGTTGTCCTTCTGAATATTTATTAAAACACTCATCTTGTCATCCATATCCCTCTGCATTTCCTGCAAGAGAGCATTCAAAGTTAGACTCTTTCATCTTAAAGGACTTTCCACAGCACTTTCTCCTGTCTCTGTCTACAAACCACTCAGAGATCACCTCAGTCTCTGACTCCCCCAAAATTTCTCACTGGCCTGGGGTGAGATGGCTGAAGGGGTGCACATGACACGTATCCCTGCTTCCTGTACCCTCCCGGCCCATGATGCACAGGCAATCTTTAGGGTTTGCCCAATGTCTGCTGGTGATTTTTACCTACTCCCACACCTGGATGAAACCAGTACTTGCTTTAGTTCTATGGCCACAAAATGGTGGAACCAAGAAGACCAATCTTTTCGTGACCCCCAAAGACACTTTTACTCGAGTGTTTTGACCCTCACCCTTCACCTAGGTCCTCTGCATTGCGTTTGTTACAACTTTTACCCAATTCCTGGTGGAAATGTTTAACACAAAACAAAACTGACAGTAGCTCAAGTGACAGCTCATGTTTATCATTTACACAGAATTGAAATAATAATAAAATCTTCTTGGACAAAGTATAGATCAATAAAATTTGACCTGGGAAAATTGGATAGAAATAGAGGTCAGAAAAGAAACTCTAAGGTGGCAAAGAAGTTAAAATTCATGATATTTGTTGTGAACCAAAACAAAGTGGGCTTGAACATCATAAAATACACTTCGCATTAAGGAAAATGCTTTTAATAAGAAGTGAAAGATTTAGAAACAGTTTAATGATCTGCTGTAGAAAATCGACTAAGGACTTATATTATCTGGGTGGAGGTGATTTTGAAAATTACCTTATTGAAAAGCAAATTTAAATGTAATTCAAATTTTGAATAAAATATTTATATTCATTAATGGAGTCAACATATTCTTAGAATCAAAAGGGCCACTGGGTTCAAAAACTTAGGGCCAAAATGTCCCATCAAGTCTCACCATAACCACAAACTTATGGTGGCCTCCTTCCTCTTCTAAATTAGCTCTATTTCCCAAAAACCCTCGTCTCTGTCACCACTTTCTTCAAATCATCCAGAGTAAAATTTTGTTGTCCTCATGGACTCTTGGCTCTCCTTTCTCTGTGCTCAATCAATCAGTCTCTGCGAATGTTAGTTTTCCTTTGATATATCTTTCAGCTTCACCCTTTCCTTCTGTTCCTCCACCTTGTCCAGCTTCTTCACCTTGAGCTGTGGTGCAGCTTCCTGTCTGATGTTCTTGCTCCCACAACTCTCCTCTCCGCACCCCCTCTCCCAGCCACTTGCAAACAGCTGCCGGCTAGCTTTCTGAAGTGCTGCTCTTAGCATGTTCTTTGATTGAGAAATCTCCAGGGGCCTCTTACTGCTAACACAACCAAGTCCCAGCCTGTCTGCCTGTCTTTCAAAAGCCTGCATTCTCCACTGCCTTTGTGCCCATTCCATTTTATTTCTCACAATTTCCCCCAAATGATCCCACTTTTATGACTGATCTCCCTGCTGACCATGATACACTTCACGTTTATCCTGCTTCCATGCTGTGTGCAAGCTGTTCGCGTACCCAAAATAGCCTCCTTTGTGCCTTTCCTTACCCAGCCCTGCCTGCTAACAAAACACTTACTGTGTCTGCATTTTAACACAGAAATAATTCATTCCCTTTTGGAAAATCTGGGCAACACAGAGGAATCTAAAAGAGAAATTAATCACATCGCCTAGAAACAACAGCTATTAGCCCTTTTATACTTCTTTCCAGTCTTTTTTCTATATATTTCCTTAGCTGAGATCAGCTTATATATGTATTACTTGTAGCTTGATTTTTTACTTCTCATTATACACATTCTTTCTAAAGACTGTCTCTAATAGTTCTTCATATTCATGATATGGAGCCACCACAATTTATCTGGCTAGTATCTGGCCTACTGTTGAAAATTGTGGTTGTATCCAATTTTTTGCTATTATAAGTAATCCTATAATAAATCTTTTTATAGTTAACCATATTGGAATTTCTGATTATTGACATAAGTTAAGTTCTAAGAAAAGGGATGGATGAGTCAGGAGTTTTGATATTTTTTTATGCTTATTGTCTAATCCTTTTCCAGTTTTGTGCAAACTTATACTCCAATCAGCAGCAAAAGGATATTGCTATCCTGTTCTATAATTGTCATAAGTTAAAACTTTGTTGATTTGAATGTGACAGTTATCTAGTGATTGTTTTCACTGCATTTATTTGGTTGTGATGTAAACCCTTTAAATGTGTTTCTTGCATTTTATTTATATTCTCTCTATGGATTACCCCTTTTTCTATTTGGCTCTTACTAATTTGTGTGAGCTTTATATGTTAGCAGCCAAAAATCTTTTGTCTATGTTCATTTTATTTATGGACAATTGCTTCCCCAAAACTGCTGTTTGCCTTTTAATTCTATTATAATTTAAAATATTTTATATTATTACATATACCAATATTTCCTTTGTGATTTGTTCTACTGTGTTTATAGTTAAGACCATTCAGTTAAAATGTTTACTATATTTCTTATTGGCTTTTATTATATAAACTCATATTATAGATCACTTCAGTTTATAGTGTTAAATAGATTGAAATACACTTTCTCCTCATATAGCCAAGCAATGTTCTTAAAATTACTACATAATCCTTCCCTTTGCACTGAGATTTTAAAAATCATCATTACAATATTTTAAATTTCGTAGGGCTATGCCTGGACCTCATCCCCACATGTTCTGATTGAATTGTTATCAGGGTATTCTGGTGTTTATGGAGGAGCAGTTCAAGGTCACAGTACAGGCGATTCCAATGTGCAAAGTCAGTGATGACTACAGATGAGTTCAGGGCATGGTTTTCATCCTGGGGCAAGCATCAGGCTCATGGACAGTTTTAAGAAATCCCCATAATGGCACGGCAGACCCCTCCTGCCTCGCCCGCTGCTCCCCTCAGCAGTGTATTTTGGTCCATCTACTTGTTCTTCTCCCCACTCTGTCTCTGGTGAACCCTCTCACCGCCTCACACCTCTGGCCTGCACCCCAGCTTGTATGCAAAAATAAAGTAAATCTTTAAAAAAAAAGAAATCCCCATAAGTGAGTCTCAGTGCATTCCGGAGCAGAGAGGCCATTAAAGGGTTATCTATGCATACAATCCTCATCTGTCTGGTTACCCTGGGACTGCACCCGTTGATTTGGTTATTGTGGTTTTGTCATGAATTTTAATATCTAATAGGGGTAATTCCCCCTTACACTTTTAAAAAAATTATCCATATCTGCTTTTATCTGTTTTTGCTTCTACATCAGTGATTCTCAAACTTTTACCTGGATACTGTAAAAATAAATCCAAGGGTGCATCCTGATATAAACAGGACCTGGGCTCTGTTTTATAGTGCTCCAGGTGATCCCAAAACACACCAATTTGAGAACCACTATTCTAAAATCTAAATGATCCACTTAGTAACTGCTGAGTTAAAAAAAAAAAAACAAACACCTTACTGGGCATTTAGCCAGATTTGTACTAAGGTTCCAATGCAGCCCTCAAGGTTCACCTAAGACACGCTTTCTCTGTAGGACCTTTTCTGCTACTCCAGCGTACTTTCATTACCCACCTCTTTAAACTCCTAATTAATCAACAACCAGCAATCATTTAGCTTAGTACCTACATGTCATTTAATTATTTCTAGCAAGAGAGTGTGGGTCTCCCACTAGATTGTAAGCACCTGCAGGCAGGACCAGCATCTCTGCCAGAATGCCTAGCAGGGTACTGGCCCGTGCGGACACTCAGGAGATGCTTACCTTCATAATATCCACAAACTCCTGAAGTTTATCAAAGTCCTTGTCCATTACATCTTTTATCTGATGAGGGAGAAAGGCACAGAGCATATTACTAAAGACAGTGGTGGAGTTGTCTTTGGGATATTTTAAGCACAGGGCAACAGCTGCTCTGGAAGCTCTGGAATGATCTGGAAGCTCAGCAATGGACTAACAAAGACCCATTTAAAGCCACATTCTTCCTAAGGAGTCGTTGAAGAGACTCAGGTGTCTGCACCACCACATGCTGTAACTAAGGCTAACTGGTGTTATAAATCAATAAGTCAATATAAATCTGCCAATTTTTAATATATAAATTTTTAGCTATTTTATAAACTTTATAGATATATGAATCTACTTTTATAAATCCATAAATCAATGAGACACCTTACAGAGTCTTTTTCATTCAAAAATTGGGTTTAAGAGTCAAACAAGAAACTGATACCCTGAGCTGCCCAACAATTGCTTTTTCCATGCAGGTTTCACTGTTTCTGATATTGCATTTTCCCCAAAGCTGCCCTTTTCCTTCATGTCATGGAAAGTCTCATCCTGTTACCTGTTTTATCTCCTCCATTTTTTCCTTGAGCTCTTCCCTCACCTCCCTGAGTTCATTCTGAGGAAATAAAACAGGGAAGGAGAAAAGAAACATCATGGATGGAAGAGAAATGGTCCAGAAACGGAAAGGAAAGCTCTTGGAGTGCTACTGAGAGGCGCAGAGAGAGTCCCCGTTAGGGAGGAAAGACAGCACTGGCAGAAAGCGGGTCAGTGAGCCAAAAGGGATGCACACCCTTCTGTGTCATCACTGCACAGCCCACACCCAGGTCACACACTACAAAATGATCCGTAATCCTCAAAACTGTGAATGACCCAAAACGTAAAGGCTTAAGAATGGTCCAGGTGAAAGGAGACTAAAGAGAATAGAAACTAGATATGTGATTCTTTTTTTTTTTAAAGATTTATTTATTTATGCATACAAGAACTGGGGTGTAGGCTAGAGGCGTGGGGGCGGGGTGTGAGAGGGTTCACCAGAGACAGAGTGGGGAGCAGAACAGGCAGATTGAAATGCACTTCTGAAGGGAGCAGCAGGTGAGACAGGAGAGGTCTGCTACACCACGTGAGAAGCTCCCTGGCCAGGGATCGAACTCGTGCTGTAGTGGCTCTGGATAGCTTCATAGTGCTGCACTAAGTTGAGCCACAAGGGAGGCCCTAGATATGTGATTCTAGATTGAGTTCCAGACTAAAAAAGTTATTTTTCTTTTGTGATGAAAAATCATTAGTGAGATAAATGATGAAATTAGAGTAAGAGCTATAGATGAGTACTGTATCAATGTTAATTTCCTGATTCTGATATTTTGAAAATAGCCCTGGGGCTATGTGAGAGAATGTTCTTATGTTTTAGGACATATATGGTGAAATTTCAAAGAATTTGAATGTATATGAAGAAAGAGAAATGGGGGGAGAGAGAGAGAAGACAGAGAGACAGAATCATGATAAAATACCAATATTTGGGGAACTGGGTAAATGTACACTAGAATTCATTGTATCATTTTTGGAAACTTTTTTTATAAAGTCTGAAATGATTTCAAAATAAAGAATTAAAGAACAGGACTGGAGGGAAGGAAGCCAGGACTGGAACAGAAGTGTAGACACTGGCACTTCATCCACAGTTGTTCCAAGGGCCCACCTCCACTCTTGTGCTGTTCCCTGCCTCCTGCACGCACACTTACCTTGAGCTCATGTGTCCCTCCTGATTTGGTGAACGGCCCTTCTTCTTTAACTCTTTTGTACTCATATATCTGTTGAAACCAAAAACAGTATTGGAAATTATAGGTGAGGGATAAATGAGGCAGGAAGATCTCCCCAAGTTTCTGCTCCCCCCTTGGACCATGGGCAGAGAGACATGAGCAGGTGCCCCCCCCGCCATCCTCCTCTGAGTTCATCTCATTCCACTCCTCTCCTGGCTCTGTCCCTGGAGTAGCCAAGTTCATTGCTGTCTCAGAACCTTTGCACATGCTGCTTCCTTTGCCCATAGTGCTCTCCCTCTTTCCTGGAGTAACAGGTATATGGTCCCTCAACTCTCAGCTCACATGAAAACCTTTCCATTGATCTAAAGCATCCACCCAGTCATCTCACTATTTTAATTCTTTGCATTACAATTAAAACAACTAAAGTGTCCCTTATTTATTTATGCATCTGATTTGTGCTAGAGTGAAGGTCTAGGAGAGTAAAGGGTGACTCTCTCACTGCATCACCCAGCACCTGGTACAGGTCTTGGCCACCAGGAACAGTGAATGACCCCTGACTCCAAATCATCTCCCTAGGGGTCTCAGGCCTGGCTGCCGGCATGTTCTCAAAAAAGCTTTTAACTTTGGTTGGCTCCGGCTTCAATTCCAGGCAAACTGTCTTGTAGTTCTTGTTCTGTGGAGAGAGGAGGCTAGGATTCAGCCTGTCAGGTGTCAGGATTGAGGAGGAAAACACTCAGCCATTGCAAGGACAACCTCCATGCCCCCCCCACACACACACACCAAAATCCGGCTCTCGAGCTCAGGCCCACAAATCCCCCAGCACCTACTTCAAGACAACTCAAGTTGTCATGTTTTACTCTTAGGGCCATAGACTTGTATGTTGAGTAGACAACACCCTCTCCTGCTAGGGGCCTGGATGAATAAAGTACTTTGAGATAACTCTATGGAAGTGAAGTAAGTATTATTTCAGGATCTAGGGTTTGGGGGATAGAGAAGACTCAGGATACATTTGTAGTTGTCCTCTTATTGCTATCAACTTGGGCCCGTTATTTAGTCTCTCTGAGCCTCCATTTGTTCATCTGTAACATCTAATAAGTTTCGAGTACCCCATAAATACAGCTATTGGAGGCAGGCCTGACACAGGGCTGGCCTTGTTCTCATGGCTCCTCACCTCAGTGGGAGAGAGCGGAGACCTCTTCTCTCCCCCCTTCTAGGTCTGGGATTAATCACACCCTTCCAGGCTGACATACCAGTTCATGTTCAGAACAGAGGAAGAACAGCCAAGGATTCACAGGGCGCTCTCTGCACTTCCCACCCCACCCCCCATCTCAATTCCGTGGGAACTCAAAGGGCCCCACATTGCCAGCAATGTGCTCCTTTACCGGTTGTGTTTTCTTCAGTTCTGCTCTCTTGGCTGACATGGTGAAGGAGGCCAGAGTGTTCAACTAGTCAACCTCCCCACACAGGCCCTCCTGACCAGGCCCTGTCCTGTGTAGATCATAGGCCAAGGTGAGGGTGGGATGACCAGCTCTCTATGTGCAGAGCAGCTGAGGTCACAATGCACACACTCCTCGTGCTGGCCCAGAGTGTCATCACCCCTTTGAGCCAGGATGTATCGACCACTGCAATGAGGGTCTCAGGGCAGCTTCCAAAGCTACCAAGTTTGAAAACAGGCCAGGGGCCCTCCTGCAAAGTCTAACCTGGTGAGGCCTGAAACTGAGGTTAAATGGTTAAATTGCCCTCAGACCCCACAACACAAAAGAAAAACTTACATAACTTTCCCTTTGAGACTTGTTTTCACAGATGCAGCTTATCTACAAATGATACAACCTGAGCTTTCACAGAAGAGAACGACTGTACTAAGCCCCAAGATGGCAAAGGGACCACCAATGAGGAGTGGGGTGGGGGTGAGGGTCAAAGAGGAAGATCCTGGTTATTTTAAATTAAAGCTCCCTCTATGGACCAATTTGTAACTAGCCAATGAACTTCAGCCAGATTCACATAATTATGCCATTACTCTGCTTTTTAGGCAATAAAATGTAACTCCTTTGTTTTAAAGCCACTCTTCTGATTCAATATAAACCCTTCCCTTTGCTGGATGCTGAGGCAGCTTTGAGTTTCTCTTGCCTCCTTGTCAGTCTTCTTGCAATAAAACTGCTTTTATCAAGACCTGGTGCTATAGTCATTGACTACTCTGCGCACAGGGCAGTGAGCCAACTGCCAGTCACAGGCTGTGAAGGCCAGAGCCCAAGGTGTACCTCATAACTCCGCCCTCCACGAGGCCTACCTGTTGATGAGGTGTCCACCATGAACAACTCACTTCTCTGAGTCTCTTCCTCCCGGTGCTCCCTGACCAGATGGCCCTTCCTCAGCTTTGTGACTGACTTGGGTTGAGATGCCCTGAATGTATCATACTAACCTGACATTCTCTAAACTGAGCATCGGGGGTCCTATCTCAGTAAAATGGTCTTTGATACCCTGGCCTGAGGGCAGGGCTGGCCCAGTCTCTTCTTCTGGTTCTTCTATCCTCCTGGGAGCGGGCTGAAGCAGGAAGCTATATGTGGGTAGCACTGAAGGTGAGAAGCAGCCTCAGGTCAGGGGAGAAGGGGATGCCTAGGCCATCTAGGGAAGCTATGATTTGTGTTTAAAGAGTAAAAGGCACCCGGTCCCCCCACACCTCCATGGGGCCTGAAGCCATTCAGAATCTGTTCAATCAGCCTAATTTCTCTTTTCCTCTTTTCCTTGGGCATTCCACATTCTTCTTCCCTCTCATTTCAACTACTAGTTGCTACAGAAAAGGTCCACTTGGAAATTCTAGAAAAGACAGCCCAGGGATACAGAAACGGGTACAAATTGCCTGTGAAGCATGTACCCCTCCCACAGCACTTCCCACATTCACCTTCCATTTTGCACACCAAGCGTGCCTGTCCCAGAGGCCATGAGCACTGGCACTCCTCAGAGCCCATTGCAATCTCTGATGCATTTCCTAGGGGTTTATTCCCAGTCCCCATATTGGTGCTAGACATGGGCTTACTCCATCACAACCTAAGGAAAATGTGTCTCTCACTCTGTTGGAGGTGGAGAGGAAAAAAAAAGAGGAAGGGTGCTCCCAAGCCCCATTCCCCACTTGTCAATGAGCCACTAGAGATATATGGTCCTTGGCCACTTCCCTGAAGTGCTCCCACCTCCGCTGGCCATGTGGCAGAAGGGCTCTGTGGGGTAGGCAGGAGGCCCTCAGGCTTTCCTGCCATCCCCTGGGGGATGTGCCTCAGAAGCTGATGCACTGCTGCCTGTTGGCCAGGTCTTGGGGGGCGTGGCTTAGCCTATCTTAGCCTGGGGGCGTGGCTTAGCATAGAATAGCAGTTAGTCTTAGGGGAGGAGAATAACAATTAGTCGCAAAGGAGGAGAATAGCATTTAGTCGGAAGGTAGTGGAGTAGCCATTGGCGGGGTGTGGTGTGACGGTGTGTGGCGCATAAACAACAAAAGGGACATTATGAAAACGACTAAGGGAGCAAGTCTGCTAGGACTGATGCTGAACCTACTTGGTTTGGGGTGGTTGCGTAACAGCTCTTTCTCCAAAGGTTTCCCACGATCCTATAGCTTCAGCAGGGAAACAGTGAAAACGGCCTGCTTTGTCTCCATATTTACCAAACCCTGAAAATGGTCACTGCCTCCTCCTTGATTTGGCTTGAGATCTAGAGCTAAGTTTCCTTTGCGTGGCTGACCAGCTGTTAAATGAGCTACCTTCCAACCACACATGTTAAACGCGACCACTGGTCTATGTATCAGAAAATTGGATCTAAAGGAAGTCAGGATCTCACAGTAAAACTGCTTTATAAAGAAAAATTATATATAGAACTATTATCTACATATATCATCTATTTATAGCATCTATAAAGTAAAATTTATATAGATAAATTTATTAATATAAATACAATCAATTATCATCATTTGGTTAGAAATTTAATAACAGACCCACAGCTCTGGGCATGTGCCTCTCACAGTACTAAGTATTCACGCCCCCAAAAACACAATTGCTGTTATGGACATGTTCTGAAAGGGCTGGGGAAATCCATTTCATGAATCTAACTAAATGAGTCTTAAAAAAATAGTTTTTCTTCTATTTTTGGCAACTGCATGAGGCACTGGTTGAAACATTGTGATGTCGGATATGGCGAAGGCATAACTTTGTTGCTTGCAAGCCAGAGGCCACTGATCCAAAGAATACTAGATACACATTTCCTGACCACTCTACACTCTACAGGGCAAATTCTGCTGCCACGAGGGTCAGTGAGCATCAAGTGAACCCAGGTTCCAGTGAAGTCTGGTTTAGAAGAGGGATGTTTGCCACAGAGAGCAAGACACACATCTCTCTTCTCCAGGTTGACCCGTTTGGATTTCCTTTTCTTTATAAAGCTCCTGAGTTTCCAGTTGCACGAAGACCATGTTGTGGGGGGAGGCTGATGGATGAGAAGGGATTAAAAACTGCCATGGGTCTCTTTTTTGGCTTCTTGTGATCCCGAGGCTACAAAATTCTACCTACAACGAAACCCAGGCTCAGCCACGAACACCATGCAGAACCAAAGAACATCAAGACAAAGTCACCAATGCCTAGGGGCCTGTCGGGGTTCTAAAGTCCCTTGATTAGGGTAGAAAATTCCATAAAGGTGCCCAGAATCCTGATGACTGTGGTCTCCAATCAACCACAGACAAACATGGCTCTGGACCCAAGACCTAGCTAATTGGCTCTTAGAATCCCCTGCCAACATGGCAGCTGTCCTCAGCTAGAGGGGCTCTCTCACTTTTTAGAGATTTCATATGATTGGTTACTGCCTTGTCCTACTTGATGGATTTATAGGCACCTGAGGAAGCTCCCCAATGCGCTGGATACAGATATCTTTTCTCCCTGACATGCTGGTTAGGTTACTATGCAATTTCTGATCATTTCTATTAATAGTGTATCAGACGTTGGCTAGAATCATAATTCTATTAATATTGTTTCTATAGAGAAATTACATTCAGTTTCTATCAGGGGAACTTCTAATACCTCAATCTCAGGAACAAAATAGACCCTGCACAGATCATTTGAAATCTCCAGCCATTTCAATGCAGCTAATGTTAAGTGAAAAGTCAGAGAGAACATATTGTATGAAGACTGCAGGCTTTTTTCTCCTGTGTTTTCACCATGACAGGGACATGTTTGCCAGGGCCTCCCAGGACCCAGGGGAATCTGTTACTATTCCCACAACCAACCGTTTCAGAGCAGCCTGCTGCATGAGATAAAGCAAGAGTCACTGACAATCAAAGGCGCTCCCTGTGCCTGCCAAATATGGCTCCTGGGGGATTCCTTACTTGGCTGGTGTCGCCTTACTTTCTTTGGATGTAGTTCAAATAGAGTATGGCAGTTACACTCCTGCCTTTTTTTTAGCTTCTGTGCTCGAAGGCTCTCTAGAGTTGCTATCCCTGTTCCTTACAGCCCTTTCTGCCTCTGACACCTCCAAATTCCCATTTATTATTGAAGCAATAAAACTGAGCCACATGACAGCATCTGTGGATGGCCCCTTTGGGGAATATGATTCACCTGGTGTCCATGAGCACCACAAAGGGGGAATTCCAAGGGTTAGTCCTAGGAACAGCCTACATCACCACCACAAGGTCACAGCTAACTGCAAAGGAGACTGGGACATGTGGCCACATTTCCCTCAGAGTAAGAGGGAAGAGGTTTAAGGAGCAGGTAGCCTAGGCCTGCCATACCTTCCCATTGCATCTCCTCTTTCCTGTTTCACGCTAACAACCCCTCTGGTAAGAAAACTCAATTTAGGATTCTGTTTTTAGTGCAAAAGGGACTATCTGACAAGGGAAGGTCATGGCCGACACTGGAGCTGGGATTCAATCTCCAAGCAATGTCACTGGACACTTAAGAGTCTGGGTTAGGCATCTGCTTCTTCACCCCCTGAATGACCAATGGGTTGGGCTGTTGGGACACAGATGATAATAATGGTCCTGTCTGTCCGGGGCTTTATAATATAAGAGTTCTAGTCTATTCCAGTCCAATTTGGCAGGAGGCCCTGCAAACCCATCTCCCCTCCCCCAGGCACCAGAATGTGGGTCAACTCTGAAGCTTCTCTTGTGGTTCTAAGTTCCTTCTCTGGATTGACCCTGCTGCTGTTCTCTTGGCTGAGAATACATAACCTACTTTAGATGAAACTTCGTGCCCCATAAAGCCACCTGAACATGACCACATTTGCTGAGCCCCCTAAACATGAGTGTTATATTTATCTAATTAGCAATTAAACAAAGGTGATCCCTTCTGTGTCCCCACCCTCTGCAAACCACAGCAGTAAAAGTCCCTTGAGAGAACTGTAAATCCCAAGGCCTGCCTGGCTTTCAGCCTCACATCTCATCGGTGGGCCAGCCTAGTCGCAGCTCATGGCCAGGCTGTTAGCAAGAAGCTCTGGTTCACTAGGCAGGGACTCACATCAAGTCCTCCATTCATTCAGCACACATTTGCTGAGCACTTACTATGTGCCAAGCTCTATGCTAGGCTCCAGGGGCATAAATATAATTAAGACATGGCCTTGGTCCCTCGGGACTCATAATCGATGGGGCTGACAGAGGCATCAATAGGATTGCACCCACCAGGTGCAGGGTGCTGAGGGACCCCAGAAGAGGGACATGATCTAGTTTTTGGAGTCATGTTCTTCTGGACCCCATTCATGGCCTGAGTTTCCTGATGAGCTTCCCAGTGCCCTTCCTTTAGAGCTAGGTTCTTCTCTAAACCTCAGAGGAGGAGCAAGGCCAGACCATGCTACCCATGCCAATTGCTCACGATTGTCTGGGCCTCTGAAGATGACACTAAAGTGCTCTCCACTCATCAATGGCACCACCTCTCCATGTTAACCCCAGATAGTGTTTACTTGTCTCTGCATACAAAATGGGTCTTCCTTCTAGCAGAAGTTCCCAGCTTGTCCCAGCAGGTGCATTGCATATCAAATCAGCCTTCTCTGTTCCATTTGGCACAACTTTCCCTTTACCTGGCCTTGTCATTAGATACAGCAATGTGTACTGATTTAAAACTATGCATCCTCCACCTGCACCCCTATGTTTTTTGCAGCACTGTTTACAATATGCAAGATATGCCCAAATGCCCAAAAGTAGATGACTGGATCAAAAAGATGTGGTATATACACACAATGGAATATTATTCAGCAATCAAAAAAGATAAACTCATGCTATTCACAGCAACATGGATGCGGCTGGAAGGGATTATGCTCAGTGAAATAAGCCAGAAGGAGAAAAAAAAAAATATCGGATGGTTTCACTTATGGGAGGAATGTAGGGGAACCAAATAAGGAATCAAGAAAAAAATAATTACAGTAAGTCAAAAAACAAAATTAACAGGCACTCTGCAGAGGTGGAGGAGGGAGAGGCAGCAAAACAGGGGAAGGAAGAGCCCAAGGGACTATGGTGATGGTGCACGGGTGAACTGGTGGTGGGAATTTTACGGGGACTACACTTGAAAGGAGAAAGCATGCATTGTACAAAAGGGAAGAATGACGTAAAATATATATAAAATAAAAAAATAAAACAAACCTATGCATCCTCTAGATGGCCTCTGAGCTGTGTGTATATCAAGCTGATAGGTCAGAGTGTCTGCAGTTATCACATTCTTGTTCTAATAGGTCCTATAGTTTCCTATCCCAGGAAATGAGGTTTTCAAAAATGTAACCTATTCACAAATGTAACTCAGTATTGTGTGCCAGTTCTCAGAGAATTAAAAAATAAAAGCCCTAAGGTCCACACACATCAATGATCATTAAAACAATTAAGACATGGGCCCCTCACACTCAGTAACCTCACTGGCTGCTCCCTGCCAGATGTTCTGCTGATTTTCTATTTTGTCTTTTACTTGGTTATACCTTAGTCAAGGTTCTCCAGAAAAACAGAATCAATAGAAAGGAAAATTAAATTTCACATATATTTATATGAATAAATATATAGATTTTCTTTTTCTTTTTTTTTTTTTTTTTTTTTGTAAAGAATTGGCTCCCTTCATTAAGAGAACAAAGAAGTTCCACAATCTGCTATCTGCAGGCAGGAGATCCAGGAGAACAGATGGTGTGAGTTCTAATCAGACTACAGAAGAGAGATGTCTCACCTTGGAAACAGAAAAAGAGCTTCCTCAGGCTTTTACTCTCTGCAGACCTTCAACTGATTAGATGAGACCCATTCACATTGGGGAGAATAATCTGCTTTACTCAGTCCACCTATTCAAATGTTAATATCTCATCCAAAACACCTTCACCAACACTAGGTATAATGTTTAATAAAATATCTGATACCCCATGGCCCCAGTTCAGTCAACAGGTGAAATGCAGCCCGTTACCTGTTGCTCCTGACTTCTGACACATCACTTCATCTTTTGGAGCACAGCTCCTTTCCTTCCTTTGACCAGCCTGATCTCAGGGTAACTGACCACTGACTTGAACTCAGACCCCTTCCCTCTGCCCTCCTTCCAGGGTAGTCCTAGCAGAGGCTCTGGGTTCTCGGCTCTCCCACTCAGACCCTGATCAGATCCTCTTCTGATACCTGTCCTGCCTATCTTGTTGGAGAACTTCCTCCCACCCCACTACCATGGCGCCCGACAGCAAGGTGGTCTCCTAGAAAGACATTTCGATTCAGCTTCCTCAATTAGCACTTTGAGAGGGGCCACATATCCTCCCCTGCTCATTCTGGTGTTCTGTCTCCTGAAACTCATCTATCTAGCAGGAGGACATCTGTCCACACCCTCCTATATGGGTATCCCGAGGCCAACTACAACAAGTGTATGAGGCCTCCTCATACCCAGCAATTTTCTCACACCAGAGGGGTCTGAGAATTCAACTCAATTCTGACATTTTTACCTGGGGAGAGTGCCAGATTCCACAGGTTAAGGGCTCAGTCTCTCAAGACTGCCCTCTACTTCAGATGCCAGCCACAAGTCCAGGCCATTACCTGTGCTTCCAACTGACCAGGGAGATTACCACCCCCTCCTCAGATTTCAGGTGCAGCGGCAAGCCCAGACTACCAGCGCCTCTGGTCCACTAGCCTTAAATCAAAGGCTCACAGGACACCCACCTCAGGTTCTGTTAATTTACCAGAGGGCTCAGAGAACTCAGAATACTGACTTACTCACCAGAACACTGATTTGTTGCAAAGGCATAGCTTAGCAACACCCAGAAGGGAGAGATGCATAAGGTAAGGTATGGAAAAAAGTCTCAGAGCTTCTGTGACCTCTCTAGGTGCACAATTCTCCCCAAAGCTCACATGACCTCTGCAGGGTAAGTGAATTAATCAGGCTTGTTGTGCCACTAAGTCTCTGTGGCTATGACCTTTGACCTTGGGAGCTTGTGTGCAGGGCACGCGTGCCTGATTATGGACACCTGAGCATGGGTGTATGTGCGCATGTGCAAGTCTACACACCCGTGCCTACAGGGAGGGCTGTAGGGATGGCGATGAGAGGATGAGTGACTGTAGAAGAGGTGAGACCATGAGAGAAGAGCCCCACAGAGAAAGAGTAAAGATTCTTGCGGGGTTAGGGGTTTGGTTGTCTGCCTGCCTTGAAGTAGGAAGTTCATAAGTTTGCTGCTTGGAAATGAAAGTTGCTAAAGTTTGCTAAGTTCACTGCTTGGATACTGCTGCTTGCTGGGGCGGAAAGCTGCTGGGAAAGTCTCTGTTCTGTACTGCTTGTCCTCAATAGTAGCTATGGTTACCTTGACCCCCTTCCTAAACAATAAAGTTTATGATGGATGGGGTAGGTAAGTTTCCTTATACAAACTGTATAAAAACCTGCAATTCCTGCAATTTGGAGCTCAGATTTTTGGGAGTTATCCAGCCCGCGGGTGTGACAATTAAATCTCTCTCCACCTCTCTGAGTGCCACCTGATTTCTCTGGGAAAGTTGCCATAACAGCCTCTCAGCCCCCCACCCTGCCTGGCCCCTGCCTGCCTCCGTGCACCCAGCCTCCCTGCCTGCTGTGCCTGTGAACCTGGTTCCCTGATTAAAGCATTAAATCCACTGAGGGCTCGGGTGACTCTCCTTACCCGACGGCCGCCTGAATCAGCAGTGAAGCTCGGCGGTGCCTACTGGCACAACCACCACCAACTTGGAAGCCCACTGAAGCCCCTCCTTTTGGCTCTTTAGAGCGGCTTCATTACATAGGCACAATTGACTAAATCACTGGCCACTGGCCACTGAAGTCAGCCCCCAGTCCCTCCCCCCACTCCAGGGCTCTGGGGGTGGGACTGGAGGTTCCAAATTCTAGTTGCTGGTTGGTTGCCTTGGCAACCAGCCCCCATCTTCAGGTGGTTTCCCAGTCACCTCATTCACTTAAGAGACACCACTATCACTCTCAACACTTAGGACTCAACACTAAAGACTTTAGGGAGATGTGAACCAGGAACTGTGGCTGCAGACCAAATACGTATGAGCGATACATATTTTCCATTGAATGCCCAAATATATCTTTCTTTTCCTTTCAGGAATGTAATTCCTATAAATCACAGTATCATACCTCTTGACCACCATTTTCCAGGAGGGAACACCCTGTTTTACAGGTTCCCTTGAGAAACCCCCTGCCATGACCTTACTCTGTCATGGCTTTTTTTTGAGCTTGTTCTCAGAAAATACAAACCTTGCAAAAGTGCAAACCTCAGCTTTGAGCTTGTCCCCTTGGGATAAGCCCTGCCCCAGCCTCTCGGTCTCCTGCATCCTCAGCCAGTTTGCACATCATACACCTGTTTGCCAAATAGGTGTGCAGATTCCCATGCTGTGAGGCATCATGGAAGGATTGGATGGCTCAGGCATAAGGAGACTCTGGCCTGTGCCACTGCTAAGGAGGGAGGGGCTCTTTTTTTTTTTTTTAGATTTATTTTATTTTTGCATACAAGCTGGGGTGCACGTCCGAAGAGTGAGGCGGCGAGAGGGCCCACCAGAGACAGAGTGGGGAGCAGAACAGGCAGACTGACCAAAACACACTGCTGAGGGGAGCAGCGGGCGAGGAAGGAGAGGTCCACCGAGCCATGTGGGATTGTCCCCGGCAGGACGTCGAACTCGCATCGTGCGCTGCGGACAGCCCACAGCACTGTGCCAACCCATTGGGCCACCAACGAGGCCCCCTAAGGAGGGGCTCTTAATCACCCTGAAGAGGAGCTGTGACCTGGTTACTGAGGTTCAGTAATTTCCTGCTCACCCGCCAGCTTCTTCCTTGCAATTGAACTAATCAAGGGTTCAACTACCAGAATGTGGGGTATCACAATAATAAAGCACTTAGTAGCTAATCAAATTCACGTGTTTATTTAATCTACATGGCAACCCAAAGAGGTAGGCCCTGTCGTTACTGTTTTACAGACAAGGAAGCCGTTTAACTGAAAGACTGAATAACGCCCCACACTGCTAGCCAAGGGGAGCCTGAAATGTGCCCAGGCAGCCAAGAGGCTTCACCCCTTCCCCAGAAGGCTGCATCCACCACCTGCTGAGGGAGCGGAGACCCCGCGATCACTCTCAGCACTTAGGACCCAACAGCCTTCACAGGACTGTCCCAACCTTCACAGCCATGTTAGAATTTCCCACTTCACGACTGTACGATAAGGATTCAGTAAGATAAATATGTGGGTGTCATGCTCGCTGGAGGGTGTCATGTACAATACACAGGTAAGGACTCCCTCACTTCCCCTTCTCTTTTTTATTTTATTCATTTATGCATAGAAGAACTGGGGTATAGGCCAGAGATGTGGGTGGTGAGAGGATTCACCAGTGACAGTGGGGAGCAGAACAGGCGGAGTGACTGAAATACACTGCTGAGGGGAGCAGTGGGGGAGACAGGAGAGGTCTGCTGCGCCATGTGGGAAGCTCCCTGGCCAGGGATCGAACTCATGGCCTGCAGGGTGATAGTTTGATAGCCCTGAGACTTTAACCCCTGCAGCACCAGGGAGGCCCTCTCTTTCCCCTTCTGACTCAGTAGCCCTGAGGTGAGGCCTTGAAAACAGCTTTGGGCAACACGGGTCTGTTGGCTGGGCACCCAGACTGGGCACCCAGGCTGTAATATCACACAGATGTGGCTTCAAATCCCAGTACCATCCACACGACTTCCATGACCCTGGGCAAGTTTTTAGGTTTTTGGAACTTGTTTCCTCATCTGAAAAATGGGATAATGGTCAAGTACCTACCTGATAGGGTTTTGGATTTTCTCTCCTAGAATCAAATAAGGCAAAGTATATAAAGAGTGTGGCACGTGCTCCTTGTGAACTGTAGCTGCTCCAAAAGACAGTGTCCTCCATGCCTTCCTTACTCCAGGCCCCGGCCTCTCAGGGCAGGAAGAAGACTTAAGAAAGGTAACAGGATTCCTCTTTTTGATTTATAACCCCAGGAACATGTGAGGGTGGAGGTGGTGTGGGGACAGGATAGGGGAATAGATTACCCTATACATGTGGCATGTACTCAGCTCCCTCCTCCCGAACCCCCACTTCATGCTTAAAATGAAATAAATGTTAAAAGGACAAACAATGACTCTACTGTCACTGAACCTACTATGAGGATGAAATAACTGCTGAAGAAAATTACATGAAACAGAATAAAACAAACTAAAATGCTTACCTGCACACCAATGCAGATTTTAGCACCTTGAGAGGTAACATAATCAAAATCAGAGGTAATATACATAATGTTAATGAAAAGAAAAATTATAAAATTAGGCAAATAATATTAATTCAGGAAACATTTACTAGGACAACTGTGTGGGTCCCAGACATTGGGGTCCTCCTCAGTTGTTGGGGTGGGTCAGCCATGGCAGGGCTGGGATACCTAAAATAACCAGAAGACCTGGGAGGTGGCGGGTCTTCCTGCAAGTAGAGCAGACCGCACGGCGAGGCCAAGCTTTTCGCTGCTCTCCAAATGCGGACTGGGTGTGTGTGTGTGTGTGTGTGTGTGTGTGTGTGTGTGTGTGTGTGTTCATGCGCATGCATGTTGGGAACATCCCTGAAAATAGATAAAGTTGAGTTTCATCCTTACTTGGCAGGAAGAGAGCTCAGAGTCAAAATTAAGCCAATTTATGTGTTGTGGAGTTATCTGAGTAACTGGAACTCTGCTGCATTGTTAATAGGAGTGAAAAATGATACAGTTGCCTTGGAAGAGAGTTAGCTATTTCTTATAAGCACACATGTTTTTAACTGTAGGACTCAGCAATCCTGCCCCTGGGCTATATATATCCCAAAGAAACAAGAACATAAAGTCACACAGAGACTTATTCATTAGTGTTTATAGCTGTTTTGTTCATGATGGTCCCAAACTGGAAACAATGTCAAATCCACCCACAGGAGGACAAAGAAACAAACTGAAGTCTTTTCCTACAATGGAATACTACTTGCCAATAAAAAGGAGGGAACTACCCATATATTCAGCAATGGGGGTGAATCTTGCAGACATTGTACTGAATGAGATTTCAATGAAATAAATTCTGGAAAATGAATCTATAGTGAGAGAAAGCAGGTTAGTGCTGTCTGTGCTGAGGTAGGGAGGAGTAGTTGCAAAGGGCAGGAGGGAATTTTGGCGCCGGTGCAGGTGATGGCTTAGGCGGCAATAATTGTGGAGGTGGTCACAATAGTATACGCATTCTGTAAAACTGATCAAACTGCATACTTCAAATGGTGCATTTCATGCACATTCATCTCAAAATAGTTGCTGATTTAGAGACAAGAGACTCTTGTCTCTAATTTTCCTGTACATTGCAATTGGTACAGTGTATCAAATCCATTCCATAGATTACTTCATTTAACCTTGATAATACCATAGCAAAATAGCTATTTCTACTCTCATTCTGCAGACAAAGGATTGTTTAGGAAGCTCTGTCCCCAGTCTTTCCTCCTGGGTTTCTTCTCTAGTCTTGCACTCCTACCACACTCATAACATACCAGATGTGGGGGACACCCCCACAGCAAGCAATTTTCCATGACATCAACGGGGTGCTGTACAATTTAACTTAGTCTAGGCATTATCTCCCCGCTAGTGTCAGATCCCACAATAAGGACTCAGTCCCCCCAGACTATCTCCACCTCCAAACCCACCAATTGCAAGTCCAGGTTGTCAGCTGTGATGCTGACCAGTCACAGATTGGAGATTTTCCACAATTCCTCCCCCCTTGGGTTTGCTTAATTTACTAGAACTTAGAGAAACATTTTTCTTACGTTTCACTTTATTGCCAAAGACTATAAGCCCAAACAACCAGATGGGAGAGATTCACATGGCGAGGTGTAGGAGAAGGGCTTGGGGGCTTCCCTCCCCTTTCCCAGGAGCACTGATTCCCCCAAATCTACATGTCCACCAACGGGAAGTTCTCTGAAGCCCATCCTTTTGAGATTTTGTGGAGGTTTAATTATGCACTCTTAACTATTAACCCTAAAATTCCAGGTTTCTCATCAGCATGTGAACCTTCTGGTGACCAGCTCCCACCCAGGAGCCCACTGAGGGTCACCTCGTTAGAACAAAAGATACTCCCGTCACCCAGAAAATCATTTGGCTTTTAGGAGCTCTGTGCAAGGAATGGGGGCAGGGACCAATATAGACATTTTCTTTCTTTTTTTTTTAAATTTTTTAAATTGTTATTTATATCTTTTACATTTTGTTCTCCCCTTGGGTAACCCCCCACCAATTCACCCGTGACCCATCACCATGGTCCCTTGTGCCCTTTTCTCCCCCATTTTGAGCCCTTGTCCTCTCCCTCCCTCTCTGGGTGTCTCTCTCATATTTGGTTCCCCTACATCCCTGTTATAAGTGAAACCATTCAATATAGACATTTTCCATCTTAAAGGAATAAAGGTTGAGGGTAAACCACCTGGGTTGTGCTTGAAGGGGTTGTTGTGGCCACAAGGCCCATTTCCAATGTTAAAAATAGAAAAAACAGACCCAAAATGGAGTCCTTCATGCCTGTCCCCACCCAGACTTAATATCTGCTGCAATTTCAACCTCTCCCAAGTGTCATCCGGAACCAATCAATCCGCACCAGTGAGGTAATCTGCATGATAAAACCCTCCTGCCTTCCTCTGGAAGAAGGTAGCTTTACCTGAAATAGTCTTTTCTTTTGATAATAACCTCTCTCTGTCTATAAATACCTGCCACTATGTGTAAGACCTTGCAGCACCTAGACAGATGCTGCCTGATTCATGAATCATTTAATAAAGTCAATTTGATCTCCAAATGTGTGAATTTTGGTTGTTAGCACTAACAAAGAACCCAGACAGTAGCAAGCAATTTGCTTTCATGAGAACACTGCCTACTCCCCATGTGCCGAGAGCGGGTCCCAGAGTCAAAGCAAGTGTGGGGATGGCAGCTTCCATGGCGGGGGTGCAGATCTAGCTGGTGTGGGAGGAAAGGTGTAGATGTGGGAGAGAAAGTGCTGTAGGTCTGTGCGTGAATTAACTGTGTCTGGGTGGAGAAGGTGCCACAAGCATTCCCATGAACTCCGGCTGCCTATGGCTGGCGGAAGCTGAGTGTCTGCTCCTGGGTGGCTTAGGACGCCTGCTCACTCCTCCACTCTCGGTTTCACTTAATGTTCCATTTTCTTTCTTTCTTTTTTTTTTTAAAAGATTTATTTATTTATACATACAAACTGGGGTACAGGCCAGAGGCGTGGGGCGGTGAAAGGGTTCACCAGAGACAGAGCAGGGAGCAGAACAGGCAGATCAGAAATACACTGCTGAGGGGAGCAGCGGGCGAGGCAGGAGAGGTCTGCCGTGCCATGTGGAATTCTCCCCGGCTGGGCGTCGAACTTGCATCCCGCGCTGCTGGCAGCTCCACAGTGCAGCGCTCAACCGCTGCGCCACCAGGGAGGCCCAGTGTTCCATTTTCTGATGCAACACCAGTGAAACTTGTGACCCGGGAGCAGGGCTGTCCTCCCTCATCACCACCGCTCGGTGCCCAGCCCAAGGCTCCTCATTACTCAGGCGCTCAGGATCTCTAGGTATCAGATAGGGCAGGTGGGAGTTGAACTTCCAAGAAAATAATGACAACAAAATCCTCCTCATACTAAGCCTCATGCCTACTCTCCAGCGAGAGGCTTTCTGTGCTAGTTATCCTGTGAGCACTATGGTTCAGTCCCTGCTCCCAAAGGGCAGGCAGGCTGGGGTGGGGGTGCTGAGGAAGAAATGTACATGGAATGTCAACTCCGGAGCCAAGTGTTGCCTTTGGGGAGAGGCTGAGCTGAGCCCCATCCAGACCACCACCTCCTCACTGCAGATACTGATTGCCCAGCTCCCAAGGGGAAACCTGGGCACCTTGCAGGACCCTTAAATCAAGAGACACAGAGCAACGCCCGAGTACAAGGGTCCTGGCAGGGGCCGTGGTTTCCAATGCAGGATCATCAGGTTCTCTTCTGTCTGTGGGCAGTGACCCCGAGAGGCCCTGGCACGAACCGGCTCTGCACTGGGATGAAGTCATCTGCGGCTGGCGCTGCCCAGGAGAATATTGTGGTGGGATGACTGTGGAAGCATGAACAAGTTTTTCCTCCTTCCCTTTTGCCTTTCAGTCTGAGGGGCTGTTTGCCCTTTCCTCTAGTGGGGGAAGGGGAGGAGGACAGAAAAGAGTCTTCCAGGCTTTGGTTTCCTAACCTTAGCTCTTAGGGGAAGGAGAGAGCTGTGGGCATAAACAGGATGTTAGGAGGGAGACACGGGGGAGTGGAGGGGAGAGGGAGAGAACGAACTGTTCCTGTTCCCTAGAGAATGTGCCTTCATCGCTGGTCTGTGCTTAATTAGGGAGCCAGAGAATACATCAGGATGGGGGCCTCTGACATTCCTCAAGTGGCACTTTTGAGGGGTCCATCTTCCCTGCATCATGCTTTCCAGGGACTTGCGCTGGAATTGCTGCTCTGATGCTTTCTATCAGGTCGTGATTAATTTCACTTTCCTGAGCCACGACTTCCTCACAGGTAAATTGGGGCTCATGGAGCCTCTCCCTGGTGTGAGGTTGTTGTGATGCTGGCTGGATGACAGTCTAGCCCAGTCTGGCCCACAAGCCAGTTGCTGCTTCTTCCAGACCCTCTTTTCTCTCCTCCATTCTGCCCCTGTACAGGACCTAGCCCTGCCCCCCATCCTAGTCCCCCAGCAGCCATCTCCAGGGGTGGCCCATCTTTTCCCTTCTTTGCTCGTTAATTGCCTGGTCCTGTTGCTCTCCTGCACAATACGGTAGGCAGGGATCTGTCCTGCTTTATTCTGGCTACCTCCCGAGGCCTCACATGTTGGCTGGCATGCAGTGGGCCCTAGTCCATTATTTGTTTAGTAAAATCTGTCAGTTTGGGTAGGAAAGAGGAGGAGAGTGAAGGGCAAAGAAATGACCAGAAGACCAGGAGCAGCAGCCTCTGCCAGAACCGGGAGCTGCCGCCCTCAGCGCACCATGCAGGCCCGGGTGCTGCCCCTCATCCTCTGCTTAGCAGGTAACAGGCCTCCGCCTCAGTCTGGCAGGAGGGCAAGCAGGTCCCATTTGCGTCCAGGGTTCGGGTCTGAGGGAGGCTGCTTCTACTCTAAGGCTCCCAGATTTTGAGGCTTAAGAGGAGACAGAGTGGAAAGAAACGTGAGTGAGGACTGGGGCCCCTCACTCTGCTTTCTGTCTGGGCTATTGACTGGGACCCTCTCACCTTCTCCTCCCAACCCAGGGGCCCAGGATCCAGAACCTTAGTGTGCTGTTCCGCATATAACTTTCCTCATTATTTCTGCATGTATGTCTCTAACCAACAAATATGGAAGTGCCCATTAGGTGCCAGTCAGAGGTGGTCCCTGACTTCCCCAAGCTTACACTCTAGTGGGGGATAAAGAATTGGCAAGAAGCTATTGGTACTAAACAAGATACATTATAGAATGTGATAAATGCAGAGAAGGAGACACTTAGGGTGACAGTAATAGAACTGTGTTTGGTGCCAAGAATGAGAGACAGAGGGACCAACAAGGACCGCTGGGTGGGGGCTTGAGCTGCTGGAGTGAGCAGCGCCATTTAATGAGCTGAGCATCCTGGGACAGATGGGCAGGTGAACTACGGTGCACGCAGCCTTGGGACATACCCTGAGCTCACAGAGTTGTGGGGTGGGGGTGGGAATCTGGGGGTTGTCAGCACACGGTGTTCAAAGTCAGGGGATGCTGTTGGGGGTGGGGGGTGATGGGCTTTGTCAAACTGTGTTGTGACCCATGAGATCCTAAAATCAGTAAGTCAGTGATTTAAAAATATTAACCAGAATTGGATAAAGGATATCAACATGAATGACGTATCCTAAAAAAGAATACTTTTTCCTATTCCCTTCTCCAACTTTCCTCAGCAATAGATGGCATCTTGAACACAGGTGGGTGTCAGAAACTTCTTTCTTTTAGGCCAGTGTCTCCTCATCGCTTTCCCCTTGCTCCCTCTTGCTCACATTTGCCACTCTATATGCCCAGTTCTTCAGTCTTATTTTCTTCTTCTTGGACATCTGGCATCTGGTTTTTCAAGGTCTGGGACCCCTCAAGTTCCTGGCACCAAACCCTTATTCCCCACCACCCCTCACCTTCCCATCCCCTGGCATAGGCAGAGCAGCTCTTGACAGAGCCTGTGGGTTACTTACAGGGAGGGAGGGAAGGAGGGAGTGGTGAGGGAGGAAAGGAAGAAAGAAGGAAAGGAGGAAGGGATTGAGACCCTGGGTCTTCGGGTTGGTTCCTGGGAGAAGTTTGATTTGTTCATTAGTTCATTCATTCATCATTCATTTTTAGCACATGGAGTTTTCTGCTGTGCTGAGCACTGGAATATAATGATGAATAAGGCTGGTTCTTTGCTCCCAAGTTGCCCAGATCTGGTAATAGAGACAGATATGTAAAAAGGTCCTTTCCTTAGGGTTTTAAAAAAACCTGATGCTAGTCCCAGTTACAGAGACTCAGATTGTTGATGTAGGGTAGACCTGGGCATCGGTATGTTTGAAAAGCTCCCCAGGTGATGCTAATGTGCAGCCCCAAGTACCTGATGCCACCATCGGGGGGGCAATTTCATGCTATGTGAAGGGCCAGAGCCTGGGAGCCCTACCGAGGCCCCCTGAGTCCTGCTTGGGCCTCTTCCCACTGTATGACCAGGACCAAGGTATTTGACGCTCTGTGACTTAGTTTCCCTCTTTGTAAAACAGGTTTAGACTCTCTCTCCCAGAAAGTTGTTGGAAGGATTTGATGAGCTAATGGCACAGCTCAAGGCTCAGTAAATACCATCTGTTGCTATTAAGCACTAACAAAGGTGCAAGTAAGAAGGTACCCACCCAGGGTGGGCAAAGGGGTGAGGAGTTAGCTGGGCAAAAGGGAGAGAGAAATGAGAGTATGAAAAATAGGGGATTAAGAGAGTGGATGGGGTCATCAGTGCTTTGAGGCCAAAAGAGCAGCATATGCAAAGGCCCAGAGCAGAGTTGTGTGCAACTGAGGTGCTGGCAGTGAGGACTCGTAGCGGGGCAGAGAAGAGAAGCTGGGAAGCCATCACAGTCTAACAGTCACCCCATTCCAGCCCTGAATTTGATTGACAACAAGAAGACCTTCCAGAAGATTAAGGGGGAGCTGAGCTGGTCGGACGCCCGGGAGTATTGCCAGGTGAACCACACGGACCTGGCCGACCTGCAGAGCGTGGGCAGCCTGGAGAGCGTCATGAAGCTCTACATGAGCGTGAGCAGAACCGAAGCGTGGATTGGCCTCTACTTTGATGTGAACATCAGGGGCCTTGTCTGGTCCAGCGGCTCTGCCTTCACCCCGATGGCGGGGCTTTCCACACCTGTCTTGGGGGAGGGCCTCTGTGCCACTCTGTCGGCCACCTTGGGTGTTTTGCCCACCCTGGGAGCCGCCTCATGCATGGAGCGGAAGGCTTTCATCTGCTATTTTGGTGTGTTCAGCGTTCAGTCATTTTGGACTGCCCTTTGTTCCAGGGTTACTTTTCCAGAGCAAAAAGGGAGGGGAAGACAGAGGGGGTTGTGGAAGGGAGGAGGGAGAAAGGGGGTGAGGGAGTGGGAGGAAGCCAGGCTTCTCCAGGCTTCAATGTGAAGGCTCTAGGTATAGTCCTGCTCCAGCCTCAAACAAATGGTCTGT
>PVIJ01002772.1:76523-151313 GCA_004024925.1 Scalopus aquaticus
ACCCCTGCCTGGCTGAAGGAAACCCTGGCTTCCCCCCCCCCCCCCCAGGTGCTCCCCCCCCCTCAAACCCACTGAGAGGATCAAAGTTTTTGTTATTCAGATGAACCCAGAGGCTGAGGTGATTTACTCAAGTTCACCAGCCAGACAGCAGCAGAAGCCAGGCCTGGCCCAGCTCCTCTAATGCACCTCCCCACCCCCGAGCCTCAGTGGCTGGTGGGAGAACAGCCTGGGGCCTAACCATCTAGTGAGGGGAATTTCTCCCTCTGGCTATTACTGCCCTGGTATTTAAAACATTTTTTTTTTCATGTCTGGTATAGACAAATTCTATGACAAGGGAAATACATTTCTCCATCAAGGTGCTTTGTAGAGCTGGCATTCTGCATGCATGGAATATGGATGAGGGACTGGTAGAGCGACAGTGACACAGGTCTCCAAGGAAGCCAGACTGCCTTTGTCTTACAATTAGCAAGTCATCACCTCCCAGAGCCTCTTTTTTCTTCCTGTAAAATGAAGTCACTATCATCTACATATCAGGAATATCATGAGGATTTCAAAAGATGCAGAAGTCAGGGCTGGCAAGTGCTTCAGGGGAAAGGAAACAATCCATTTAGATAGGGAAAGGATTAGGGGAAATGACAGGCAAATCATGCGGGGCTTAGATGAACAGCAGTGGGGCGGTGTTGGGTGTTATTTGAATCTGAGCTGTGACTCCCAGGTCTGCAAACAGAAGTGCTTCCTTTTCCAGGACTGTGGTAGCAACCCCTCAGGTCTTGCCAAAGCACTTTCTAGCTTTGCTGTTTAGAATCACAAATGGTGGGTTTGGGTACTGCAGATGGAAAGATCTAGAAAGGGGCAGGGCACGGCAAGTGGTCCTGGACCAGTCCAGTCTCTGCGGGGTCAGTGACAGATTGTGGGAGCGGCATCCTGGGCTGTGTGAGCTCCATGAGGAGCTAGGATGGTGGGGAGCAGCTTGTGGGCCCCCTCTTCAGTAGGCAGGTCTCTGCCCCTTGCTGGACTCACCTCTTTTCCCTGGCTCTCCTGATATCATGAGGAACCCCACACAGTGCTTTCTTCTGCCTTAGCCCTGGACCCTCCTGAGAGCCAGCTGGGCAGGCACAGCCCTGGAAATCACAAATGAGCTTGACTCCAAACCAGGGTTGTCTTCTCTCCCTTATCATCTTCCTCCAAAGATTAACAAGCACTTTGTTAAATGTTTAGCTTTTGTATGGACTGTCCTAAGCATTGTAAAGACATGTCTGCTTTTAATCCTTACATCCTCCTTGTACAGATGGAGAAACTGGGATTTCAACTTACCTTGTAAGTCATTGAGCCACGAAGAGCGCTCTTAACCCCTGCTTTTCCTGAGGTTCTGACCCCACCCCTGCCATTATGACAGCTTATCCTTCCTCTGGTATTTAATCTACCTATAAAATTTTGGGTTTGATCAATCTAATGTGAAAGGAGCAGGGTCAGATCAGAGCTCTGTCCCAGGGGCAATGAGGGCTGCACAGAAGAGACCAGGACCCAAGGCCTGTTCCGTGTTCTTTCTTCCCAGCTAATGCCCAGATCAGTGGAGAGACCTTTATAAGATTTGACCAAGAAAAGACATGGATGGAGGCGCTGCAGTACTGCCGCAGCCACCACACCGACCTGGCGGACCTGCAGCGGGTGACTGACAAGGAGGGCAGGGAGGCCTTGAAGGCCATCACCATCAAGAACCCGGCCTGGATTGGCCTCTACTTCAACGCAGCCTCTAAATCGCTGAGCTGGTCCAGTGACCGGGGTAACATCATCCCCGACTGGATGAAGGTGCCCCTATTGGGGGCAGGGCTGTGTGTGGGGCTTGGCGTCTTCATCGGCTTCCAAGTTTCTACAGGGCTCTGCTCTTCCCGGAGACCCTTCATCTGCTTCCATGGTGCGTGATCAGGCTCAGCTCGCAAAGTTAGAAGGGGATGGGGAATACGTTTGGCAACAGGGGCCACTGAGGCAAGACCTTTGAAAGTGCTTGCAGAATCTGAGGGGGATCTGTGTTCTGCAGCAGGCTTTCTGTTACCTCTGAGGAATCTCCAAAGACTGGAGTGCACTCCAGCCTCAGGGCAGTACCGATTAGCAATAACAATTAGTCACTGGTTAAAAACATGGGAATCAGGAAACCCTTCTGAAATAAGGTGGGCTGTGTCTCAGCCTCCTAGTCCTCATCTGAATAGCATAGTTAACAAACGGTATTGATCACACCTGCCTCATAGGATGTCTTGAAGACAGAACGAGAGAATGGACAGAACAGACCTGATAGAACCACGGCACAGAGTGCGCATGCAACAATTATTAGCCATTGCTCTCGTTATTGTCACTGTGAATGCACGGGGACAAGAGGTCCACCTGCTTATTCTGGATCTTGGGTGATGTTTCCTCAGCAACAGGCCTCATCCTGCCTTGCCCTCGCTTTTTCTCTTCTTTCTTCCTTTTTGTAAGGGATAAAGGAAACCACCCCCTACCCCTCTGGTTTCTTCTTGGGCTGGATGAGTAATCAAAACAGTAGCAGATGGGTTAGCAAAGGAAAAATTAACAACATATGTACAGAGAATTTACCTGGTTTTAAACTCTAAAGAATAATGGGATGGACAGGGGATTTTGATTCTGAGTTTAGGGACCTGAGGTAGCAAGGACAGACAGAGAGACTTCACATGACAGACTGGGATGGGGTGACCTTATCCTTACTCTGAGAATGAAGATGAGTTCTCAGAGAGAGAGGACATGCTTACTGATAAACTTGCACCTAGATGAGATATGTCACATTAACCTCCCCCCACCCCGCCCCCATTCTTCTAGGTCACAAAAGAAGGATTAGAGATTGCCTCTCCTGTTAGGGAAAGGGCAAACATTTAGGACAGAGATCTCTTTCTCAATGATGGGTGAAGGTTATAGGCGATGGCAGCACAGCTTTTCCTAGAGTTCAGGCCCTCAATGCTCTCAATTCAAAACAATCTGCATTCTTTAATAGACCTCCAGAGGTTCACAGGCCTTGACTGACCTCTAGATTTCACTCCAAGGATACAGGAGACTTACTCTGGATTCACTGAGAAAAGCCTCTCTAACCCTTTTGGGGAGACCCTACGCTTTCCTCCTTCTCTTTTTTTCCCTTTCTTCTTTCTTTTTTGTAATATTATTTCAAAATAGTTTTTCATGAATTTCTGTCTAATTCACATACCTTAAAATTCACTCTTTCGAAGGGTCCAATTCCGTGGGGGTTCAGTACATTCTCAAGGTTGTGCAAGCATCATTACTATCTAACTTTAAGACATTTTTACCACCCCCCAAAGAAACTCCTTACCAATTAGCATCATTCTGAATTCTCCTCAGCCCTCCATTCTGGCAATGCTAATCTACCTTCTGTCTCTGCGGGTTTGCCTATACTTGGCTGTTTCTTTTTGTATTTTGAATTTGATGAGAATCATGATCTTTATCTGCAAAATAGGAAAGGTCAATGGATCCTCCCCTGAAGAGCTGCTGTGAAGATTAAAGGTGTTGGATAAATGTACCCTCCTGAGCTTGGGTACTGTGCTGGGAGGGACTGGCCCATCAGTGCCCGGTGGGACTTCTCACAGGCCTGCTGGACACGAGGAACCTGGGGGTGCTGTGTGTTCTACACTACCCTGCCTCACACTCACTCTTGGGTTTCCTTGCAGACGAGTCCATTGGACACCGGGACTTGGAACCGCTCCCTCTGCTCTTTCTCACTCACCTCTCAGAAGTGATTACAGAGACAACACCCAGGCCAAGTACACCACCATTTCCTGCTCTGTCTGGGTGATCTGACCCTGTTCCTGCCTGGACCCTGGAGTCTCCAGGGCCTGGGAGGTGGAGAGGGTGGCCTGCCTGTGGTAACCCGGGGTGGGCCCCAGGGGATCCTCACAGAAGGGCCAGGGGCAGGCCAGGAAGCTGGCAGCAACCAAGGGTCATTTGTGTGTTCCCCGGCTGGGTCAGGTGGGGCTGGGAGGAGGAGAACTAGACCACTGTCAAACCCTCCTGAAGCTGGACCACTGAACTCGCAGCTCCAGGCCATGGAGAGCTGAAAGACGCTGTGTAGGCCTCTCTGGGAGAGGTGCTGAGGGCCTGGCCTGGGACACAGAGGGTAGGATGCTGAGCAGTGCTCCGAGGAAAAGAAGTTTTCAGAGAGGCCTTTGAATTTGGGCATCCGGAGAAGGACGCCCAGTAGAGATGCCTGTCAAATCCTTCTAATCCTGGGTTCCTTGGGGAGAAAAGAAGATCAATGAGTTGAGAAGATGTGTGGGGATATGGCTGGGAATGGCAGTGCTAGCCTTTCTTTAGCCTTTCTAAATTCCTGCAACATCTCCACAGTTATTCCCTCATTTTGCTTCCCAAGAGTTCTGAAGCTAAGCAGGATAACTGAGGGCAAAATCACAGTTCTGCGGGCTTCCTTACATCAGTCAAAGGTATCATGGCCCTTTTTTCGAGGACACAGAGAAGTCAGGGGACTTGCTTATTGTCCTCCAGAGTTTCCTTAATTCTGGGGACACAAAGAAGAGGCAGGGAGTGTTCTGGAAGAGCTCCTAGCCAGCTGGGAAGAAGGCTTGAGACAGTGGAGGTGTTTAGTGTAGTCAGGGGCACAGTGGGGTCACCGAGAGAGGGAAGAGTCCCAGCCCTGTGACAATGGGAGGATTTTGTGCTTGGATAGAGGTGGCAAGTAGCTTCCAAAGGGTGGGGTGGGTGCCGTGCTGACCCCGGAGACCCAGGTCCTGCAGGCCGGTTGGGGTAGGGGTGTGCTGCGAGTTGCTAAGGGAGGTAGAGGTCACCAGAAGGCAACAGCTTCAGGTAGGGGCGTCTGCCTTCAGGGATGGGTAAGAAGCAGGGTTAAGAACATGCCTTTTGCTTCCCGTCTAAGGTCTAAGATTCAATCTGGCACGGCTTGGCTGTCCCAGATCCGCAAGCCACCCAGGCGTATTTGGTGGGCTCAGTAGGCGGCCCCTCTACCCCACTGTCTGCCATGGAATAAAGGGCGGGGTGGGGGGTGGGCAGAAGACCCCAAGGTCGCAGCGGGCACCGGAGCCACAGTCTGGTTCCGGGCTTTCCTGCCCCCGACCCCTGGCAGAACCGCATGCAGCGCCCCGCAGAAGCCTCTTCTCCTGCTACAGGGCCCAGCGCCAGTCCCTCGGACGCCTCGCAGGACCCCATTTCGGAGACGCGGATCCCGCAGCGACTCAGCCCGGAACCCTCCGTGCCCAGTGCCCCCGGCGCCTCCACCAACCCCACTGGCTCGAGTCCTCTGGTCCAAAGTGACACCCAGGGGGACGCCTTGACCCCCGAGTTAGGGCCGATGACCCCGCTGGGGCAGAGCATGCCATTCAGTCCCACGACCCAGGCCACCCGGGCCCCGAGCCCTGCGACCCTTGAGGACCTCTCTGTTTTTGAACAAGAGACCGGGACCCCTCTGGCCTCCGCGTCGAGCCTGGCTGCAGTCCCCGTGTCCCCGGGGCCCCCGGTTACCCAGAGCAGGCCGGGGACTACACGGGAAGCAGCCTCGAGCCCCTCGCTCAGCTCAGCCCACACAGCTTCGCCTACCCCAACAGGCACATCCAGCAGGGCCCACAGCTCCGCGCCTCCAGGTGTGGAAGAGCGATCCTCGGAGTCTTCCAGTCCAGGGAGTCCCGCTGCGTCCCAGAGGACAACAGCAAGCTCTGAGTGGGCAACAGGGAACTCGGCCACTCGCCTGAATCCCTCTGGGAGCTGGTCAGGGCCGGAAACAGGTGTTAACTCGAGACCCTGGGGGTGGGGGACCCCGCTCCTGGCTGTTTCCTGCAGCTCATCCCTCCTTGAGGGAAACCAAGGCCCAACTTCTATGCCCAGGCCACACGCAGGGGAGGTTGAGAGCAGCTGTGTCCTGGGTTGTCCTTAGTCCCCTGTTCGTGGTTGCATTCCAGTCTAGTCTGTAGGGGATCCTGTCTGGCCAGAGCCAGTTCACCCTCCATTCTCCCGGAGTAATAATTTAGGATGGGGCAATCTAGGCAAGGAGCAATCTGATCTGGTTGCGGGAGTCTGGCAGCCAAGGGTTTGCTGCGGTCTCTGTTACTTACAGTGTGCCCTTAGCCAAATGTCCTAACCTCTTGGAACTTCATTTTCTCACCTTTAAAGTGAAGAAAAACACCAAGGCAGTGTCTGGCATCTGACAGACAATAAATTGTAGTTACTACCATTCTAATCTGAATTCCTTAGTGAAATGTTTAGTGATTCAGTCTGTCTCCTGCCTCCATGCTTATCTTATTCAATAGACAGGGTCAGCCTCATTCTTACTTTATTAACTATATACATGATTATGAATGATCACAATTATTAATTATTGAGATTGTGGAATCTAATAGGGCGAGGACTGTTTTATGCCTCTTCGTATACTTCCCAGACCTAGAATAGTGTTTTGCACATTGGTAGATGATTATATTCTTCAATCCTAAGTAAATTTGTTCTAGGCATTGAACTATAGATATCAAGATGCACAGGACTTGTTTCCTATTCTTAAAAAGTTTAGTATAACAGGAACTAAGAGACAACCAACACAGTTCAGTAAGTGCTGTACTGGAAGAGTGAACCAAGAGCCCTGGCAGGAAAGTGAATCATTCATTCTACCCAGAAAGGTGGTAACTGGATAAAAGGTAATGAAGCATTGTATCTGGCAGCAAAACTGGAAGGTGCTTTCCGGCAGAGGGAACAGCTTATGCAGAGACAGGTAGATATGAGAGGAGAGAGTGTGGTTTGGGAATGGTAAGCAGTCTGATGTGATTGGTGTTTAGGTCTCATATTGGGGTAAGGAGTGGCAGGAGAAGGGTGAAAGTGGTAGATGGGACACACTCTGAGGAGTTTGCTTTGGAAGTCAGTGGAGCCACCTGAAGTGTTTGGCAAGTGAGCAAAATGTTCAGATCTGTAGTTTCTAGCAGCAAGTTGGTCATAATGACCTGAGTCAGTGCTTGTACTAGAATGCTAAGAGAAAAAAAGCACCATTCAAGATTATACAAATAGTACAATCAGAATAGTATTGAAAGGAAACATCAACCTATGCTTAGAAAAGACGATTAGAAAGAAATGTGTGAGATGTTAACTGGTGATGTTGAGGTATGAAAAGATGAATGTTTCCTTGAGGGCTCTTGTGTTGCTGGATTTTTACAGATTTACTCACTTCATTTTAGACCTTTACGATGCTTTGGGTGGGGAAAGAAGAGGGTATTTGGAGAGGAGTCAGGCAGGAAAGCTGAGACAGGAAGTGTAGGTATGGGGAAAGATGGTACACAGGCTGGCGGAGTGTAAATGAGGCTGGATCTGTAACAGTAGCATGAAGAGAGATGCAAGGGAATTGATTTTACAACATTTGCAAATGACATTATTTGAATAGAAATACAAACACAACTTAAAAATGCTCATCTTTGTTGAATCACAGAAATTCAAAGCAAGGTATTTTTTACAAAATCTGTTTACTTACCAGTTTGGCAAAGAAAGGGTGAGATTTCTGATGAGAACGTGGGGAAGTCAACAATCAGACTCTGGACAGGAAAAGGACCTGGCGCTACCATTCTAGAAATGAGTTCAGTTCTGACATGCGCACAACCTTACAAACAAATTCTATCCTTGGAAGTTTACCAAGGAGATAACAGCACAAGGCACACACACAAATTATGTGCTCGCCACACACACACACACACACACACACACACACACACACACGGTTGCTCGGTGCAGCATTGATTATACAGTGAAAAATTGGAGGCAGTTGAAAGGAGGTGGTTAAATAAGTTATGGTACATTCGCTGAAACATTGTGCAGCCTTTAGAGAGAATAAGGTAGGTCTTTATGCATTCAAATGAGAAAATTCATGTGTGTGAAGTTTTTTATAGCAAACTGTCAATAGTGGTTGTCTTCCTGGGTCAGGGAAGGTGATACTTTTGCTTATTTTACAATAATACATCACAAAAAAAATATTTTTGTGTTTGAAAAAATGGCATCTGCAAGGCACTGACAGGGCTTTGGTGACAGAATGTGAGAGTGAGTAAGAGTTGGAGATTCTTGGGGCCTTACTAGAGTGCTTCAGTGGATGACCTGCCAGACAGGGTAGAGGACAGTGCTGCAGGGAGACTGAACTTGGTTTTGGAATACTTTGAGACTGTAATACCCTTTGCTGGAGATGCTGGGTGTCCCTGGGTGCCAACGTGGAGTTCTGGGTAGCTGGCATTTCATAGTAAGGCCAACTAATAGAAAACCTCTGGTACTGAGGAGAAATGACACTGGTATTGCCCAAGCTCCACCCCTCCTGCTCTCAGAGAGGGTGGTGTAGCACACCAATGGCTAGGAACATGAACGTGTGGGATTAAGTCAAGGAAGGACTGGAAAGGATGGGGATTCCCACACTGGAAGGTTCCTCTAGTCACTTTAAGTATGGCAGTGGCTGCCTGTGTAGGTCTCCAGCTTGGGGGCAGTCACAAAACTCAGACCTCCTTGTTCCCAGTTGTGTCTGAAACAACACCTTTGTTTTTCCTTCCTGCAGCCGTGACCAGCACAGCAAGCGACACTGATAGAAAAGCTACAGCTCCGTCCACTCAGACCCAACATTTGAGCCCATCTGAAAGCCCAGAGTCTAAAGACAAAGCTCCAGAACCAGAATCAGGTAACTGCTCTGTTACCAAGTCCCCACTCTCAACCACCGAGAAGTTAATCCAGACAGCCACTCCTTAGCACTGGGCACCGGAGACAGTTTCTGAAAGCAGGAAGTGCTGGGAAAGAGACAAGGGTGAGGACTCCAGTGTTGGCTCCCTGTCCCTTGTGAAGCCTGGGGAGAGAACTGCTTCACTTTAGAATTTTCTCATTTTCATCTGACAAAGAGTAAAAATGACCATGCCTACCTCTTAGGGTTGATGCAGGCACCCAGTGAGATGATTATGAGAAGATACTTAATCAGCTTTAACATGCTGTACAAATAAACACAAAGTAGTCCTAGTATGAGGCTGTAGTTCCTGTGATGGTTGTGGCTCCTGACCGGAGGTGAGCTTGTCCACAGGCTCTGAGCACTTACTGAGTTTTCTATGGTACAGTTGGCCTTTAGAAACATGGGTCTAGGGGGTGGTATTTGCAGCATGGGGAGGTACATCTATTTAATAGATTAAAAGGAGAGAGGGAAATACAGAAGAGACAGAGAAGAATTGCCTGCGGGTGGCAGAACGTGGGAGGAGAGCCAGCAAGTCTGGCTTGAGACTTTTCTTTCAGCCCTTGGTTGGTTGGTCCTAATCATGGCTCAATATTCTCTTCTTCAGCAGTTTGTTTTTTTTTTTTTTTTTCCCTTTTTGAAATCCTAAATCACCATATTGCATCTGAGTCAGGTACACTTCCTTTTTCAGAGCAACACTTTGGAGTCCTGAAAGCAGATTTTAACGTTCCAGCTCTGACTGACCCAGAAGAGATGAAAGACCAGTTTTTGAGTGAGGTGAAACTTCTGCTTTCTCATTTTGATCAGTCAGAAGGTTTGACAGTGCAAAGCAGGACTGCCAAAACCGATGTATTTAGACAAGAAGTTTTGAAAAATGAGCTCATCTGTTTCCATGGCCACTACTTTGGCTCATGGTAATAGGTTGTTTATGTGCCAAGATCTTTTCCAATCTTTCCTTATTTTTTCCAGAGCTCTTAGCATAGTCAAAAAGACCTAATTTGCATTTTGCCTTTGTACTTACTAGTTGTGTGACCTTGGGCAAGAAACTCTGAGCTTCAGTTTCCTCATGAATTAGAATAATACCTGACTCACATGGCTGATATGATGAAATAGTCTTTAAAAAGTGCTTAGCAAATTGTCTGGCCCAGAATAAGTGCCCAATAAATGATAACCATTAGCTGTTATAATTCTGAATATACATATATTACTGACCTTATTTCCTTGTTCTTTTAAAATATTGTGGGATGGGAGATTGTGAAGAATTGTCTCTAACTATAGTTAAAGCCTCAAGCTGACTTTTGAATATGGCCTCAGATAATTTATCAGATAATCATAGGATCTCCGAGCTAGAGAGTTTTCTATAGACCATCTAACCAAATTCATAATTTTATAGACAAGGAAACAGATCTGCATTTATTTGATAACTTATTGCAATTTACTCATAGGCAAAAGCAATAGCATCCAGGTAATTCATTTTAAAATCTCACAAGCTCAGGGGTCTAAAAAGAATGGTGTGTGTGTACCTACATGTACAATCATAAGCACACCTACATGCCTGTCTGGGTGTGGGAAGGGGAACTGGAGAGCTTTTTGGTGCATTTTGTTATTGAAGGAAGAACAGATACAAATGAGACAGTTCGGTACCTAATACATTTTTAAGGAAAATTACAAGTAATAAGACTGTAGTGGCAAGTATTAGGTCTATGGAGACCCCAGGAGGGAAACCAAACGGGAAATCAGCTATCTTCTATTTTAAATTAAAGCAAATTTTGGGAAAATTGGGGTCATAATGGGCAATCCCATCTCTAGTCACCATTTGGAATATATCTATCTCATAGTAAAGGAGAGAATTTCTACCTCACACATTTAAAGATGGAATTGATGGGTGTGTGTGTGTGTGTGTGTGTGTGTGTGAGAGAGAGAGAGAGAGAGAGAGAGAGAGAGAGAGAGAGAGAGAGAGAGAGAGAGAGAAAGAAAGAAGAGTACATACTTTCAGTTTTAGTATCATTTTAAAGGCTAGGAAACACCAGATCCAGGAACAGGGACAGAGAAAACATTGTTATAGACACTGACAATGGATTTGAACTGGCTGTTAAGCCTGACTGAAGTTAGACACCTCTGGAGAAATTTAAAAACAAGCAAAAAAAAAGCCTTGTCGATCCTTAGAGAGACTCTAATTGTTCTGTGGTAGTGCTCAAGAGGGACCGTACTCTTTTTTTTTAAAAGTTCTTCAGTGATTCTGGTGAACAGTGAAGACAGAGAATCACCCAGTAGATCATTTGTTTTAGTCTCCTTTGTCATCATTTTTTGCTACCACTGGTGGAGTGGTGGCCTACCACTATTCATTTATGTACCTACCCATTGGTGAAGGGGCTAATTATAAAAGGTAGGCAGCTGGAGAAAGGCTAAGAAAAATAAATGGTATGGCTGGGCATAAAGGATATATAGGTAGACTGGGGTGAAATCCTAAGTTACTATTAACAGTTTCTCTATTTTTGACATTTCAGATCCAAGAAGCCTTAAAGCTTACCTTAGGTCATCAGCAATTTAGACTGAAATGGGTTGGCATTGAGGTAAACAAAACAGAGAACTGATCTGTAGTTCCCTTGTCACACAACCTTCACTGGATTTTGAGTGAATTTTAATTGCTAGTAGAACAGAATTGGAAATAATTCCAATATGTTAAGAAACTAACTGGTAGAATTTTAGATCCTCACCTAGCACAAAAGAAAACTACAGATGGAACCTGCATCCCTGGGTCTTCTAAGATGAAAAAGAAAAGCAGGAGAAGATTGGATATTTGGGAATAGTAACACTGAGAATGACCAACAAGAATAAAAGCCTCATCTAAAGAGCAAAAATTCTGCAACAAACCCCACAGAGGTCTGGGGAATTAAGAGAGGACAACAGTGGCCAGGAAGCTAGATGGGGCCACATAGAAGTAATAAAATAGAGGACGCTTTCTTTACCAGCCACTAGTTATTAAAGAGATTTCAAATTCTCTAGAATGAGGAGTTCCCTAGGGGTGTTATCACAGTAAATATACGCTAGTTATCTGTCCTACATCTACATATTTTTTTTGCCTGTAAGTTGAGGAACTCTAAGATACATTGCTCTTAAACTCCTATATGAATTCTTGCTCTGTTTTTTCTCCAAGTGTATTAATCATCCAGATAGGTGTGAGGAAATAGTAATATGTCAAATACAGTAGGAACTTTAGTCTGAAATGTTTAAAGTTAAAGTTTATTTGTATTCTTTGTAGGAATATCAATAAAAGACCTCAAACATTATCTGTTTCTGTACATGTACAAGAACCGTCAAAAATTATTCACAGAACAAAAATAAATCTTCTTTAGAACAAACCCAGGTAATGAAATGCAGATATGGGTCTCACTTATGGAATAATCTAAGTGCTACTAGCACAAAAATATGGCTTTAAAAATAAAATCAAATCTTGGGTTTTGTTTTTCTAAGGTGTATTTCTCTTTCATGAAATAAAAAATAAATTATTTAGAGCTATCATTGTAAAATAGTCATGTGTATTAACACACTTTCATTAAGGCCCTGGAGATGAAAAACAAAATCAAATTTAGAAGGTAAATTCCTCACAGTTGTGACTCAGGTTAATGTGCCGTTGTCAGTTTGAGTTAATTTTAATGTGATTAGGAAATGTCTAAGCACCAGTCAACATTTAACCTTTCCTATTTATATCAGCTTTGTTGTGGGATAGTGGTCATTGAATTAATAAGTATGTTAAACTTTTGGTGAACTGAGGATTGAAATTTCTCCTTTAGGAGTTTAGAAATGACATAAATATATTTATATGTGAATATTTGTTCCCCCCAACAGATTTTGGAGGCCTCTAAAAAACAGCTTCTGTGGAAATCTCCCTACAATAACAGATAAATCTGGTTTCAAGTCCCAAATTAAAAAATTTCCTAGGGAAAAACAAGGACATTTGAGTGAAAAATAAGAACTGAGTAGGAAATTAAATTAAAATGCCTGCTGAAATGTGGACAGAGAGCCACACCACTTTGCTTTCTCCTTGGGTGGCTCACCATATTGCCAAATTTTGCTGGGTTGGTTATTCAAACACCTGAGTTCAAACTGATCAGAAACCAAAGCTACTTCTTTCTGGATCCTACTCTCAGATCAGTGATATTCAACTTTCTTTCTATGACTTGAGACAATGTCAAACCAAACCAATTTCAAGTCATTTTAACTTATATATACATATAACACATATGGTACATTTTAAAGAAGAAAGAACCACTGTTATAAAATCTAGCAAATGAGAGCATAAAATCTAAAATACTTACAGTTTGGGAATCACTGCTCTAATAAACTGAATTAACATTCAGAAAAAGGAAGCCCCGGGAATTGTGAGTTTTCTGTGGGTGTGCACATGTTGTCACAGAAACTGCCTTTCCATATGTATCATCTATGTACTTTAAGGGCAGGCAAAGGACATATATCTTCCTGTTTCCTCGAACCTTTGAGCTACTGAGATCATGCATCTTTTCTAGATTATTTCACTCCTCATAAGATATTTATTTTATCTCATGAAAATTGCATCACTTTGTCCTTCCTAAACTTAAGAGCATTCATAAGTGGGTCATGGTGACAAGAGACTGCTTCCAGACCTAATAACAATCACTCAAACATGAAAAGAGATTCTATTTAAAAATTCAGTACTTCAACATATCTTGCTTAAAAAAGCAAAACCAAAAACCAACCTAGTAAAATAGGTCCTTTCAATGGACATGTTGATAAAAACAAAAATATCCCAAATTCTTGACCCCCAGGTAGAGGGTGCCGGGAAGGCAACTATTTGCTGCTGAGGCAAGCAAGAGCTTTCAATACTGGAATGGGAAAAGTGGAAAAGAATGGAGAAGAAAGGCCTTTTGGCTGTCCACAGTCTGTAGGAGAAGGTGTTCTCCAAAGGTGTAGCTGGAAATGCTGTGAAGCTGTAGTATGGGCTCTGGAGATGCTAAGTCAGGCCCAGCGTACAAGTCTAGTCTGGGGTCAAGCTTGGGGCTCAGGGTCACAGAAGATTTACGTAATACCTGAAAGGATTACTACCCAGAGTTCAGTCCCATAACCGGCCTTCTCTGGTACTCCAAACTGGATAACTGTAACTCAATCTAGATGGAAGGCAAAAGAAGTACTAATGCAAACTCACTTGCTGGCAGTGGTCTTGCTCTAGGACTTTCAAACCGTAACTGCTTCCTCTCCAGCTTTCCTGGGAGGACGGTGAGATCCAAGTGTCAGAGAACTACAGATTCATAAATAAAGGCTATAGACAGACTAAGATCTGAAAAGCTTTATATCAAAGTCAAGCTAATTCTCAAGGCATTCAGCAGTTGCAGACGAAATCCAACTTTTTTCTTCACTGTCCAACACCATCACAGGGAAAGGCAGAAACAGACCAGAGAATGCTAATTCTGACCAACTTGACACCAACTTGAAAGAAGCAAAAAGCCATGGCAGCATAATTGCTTTATTTTACTACTCTTCCTTTCCAGCAGAGGGCCCCAGACCCAACAACCTTGGTGACCAGGCCCAGAACACAGTTAAGTGCTCAAGTGTTTGTTAGTTACCTTGTTATAATCTCCCCTTTGCATGGCTTACAGTGCTGAGACTTAGAGAACAGGATAAACTGATTAAAAATGTAACTATTTTTTGCTGCTCCCACCCAGAAAGCTTATTGCTCCTGTTATATGAAAGGGGAATATGAAGCTCTTTTCCTAAATTCTACCATAATTGTCCTTGTTAATGGCCAAGCTGGTTGTCAGTTAGATAAACACTTTGCAGTCATTTCACCTGAATTCCAAATTCCACTCAATCCATGTCCATGCTGTAGCCCACGATATGGTGACGTGTTGGGTGGAAGAAGGAATATGAGACACGATTATCTAAAATCACCTGCTTTTCTTCAATCACTCAACTCCTCCCAGCAAAACAGGTATGCAGCTACAGAAACTGAATAAATGAGCTACACCTCTGTAAACATCATCAACTATTGAGGCCTTTTTTCGTATTTAAAAAACTTTCAAAATGAATTCCATAAATTTCAGTGTCCTCTAAAGAAATACTCAGAAAAATAGACAGGAGTAGGCTCCAAGGACAATCTAAAACTTAACATCTGGCAATAAGTCTGAACTTGTATCCTTATTTTTCCCCCTTTTCGTCCAAGATAACCTGCTAATAGAGGGCTGCATAATTTCCCCAAACATTTGGGGTATTTAATCTTCCAAAGCAGGCACCCCATGAGGAACTCTCACAATGCAACAAGATGTCTTGCATCTATCAAAAACATTTTTGACTTTTTGTGTCTTTCCCAAGCCCCTGATATAGGTATGTTATCAGTTGTCTGAACTTCCAAAACTCAATGCAGGACATTACCCACATTACATACTTAAGTCACTGAAACGGACAATTCTTTTACGAGGTTCTCAACGGCATGATTGAAGGCTTTTACAGAGAATGAATTATACATGCCTAGAGCCAAGAATAGCCACAACCAAGGACAGATCCATGCTTATATTCCTTCCCCCTTACTTCAGAATTGGCAATTTTTTTTTCTATTAAAATAAGTGATTTGACCACAGTGTGCCCTCAGCTTGCAGGAAAGAGATAAGAATTTGTAAAATAACTACCAAGGGTCAAAAAAATACACAAGTGGCCAAACATGTGGGCGAGAAAGAAGTCTGCAGCTCAGATAAGCACAAGGGGCAGCTCCTGTTTTAGATCTTGAGTGGCAGAAACAGGGAGAATTTGTACAAGTTGTGCGCCAGGGTGAGGCTGATGACATCCTAGCTGAGAGGGGGTAGCACTTGGAAGGACACAAGCCTGGGGCTGTGTCACCATAAAAGGGAGGCTTGGAGTCTTTCTCTGGGCTTCACTCAAAAGAGGATGCAATAAATGTTCCCCTGTCCTTTGTAAATATTCTGTTCTGTGGAGACAACTCACTCCATACTACGGCTCCTTCAGCTCTTTTTGTTTTTTTCTTTCTCCTTTCCTTTTAAAAAATTTCCTTGAAGTTCATAAATTAAAAAAAAAATCATTAACTTATTTGAGAAATGTGGCTTTCTCACATTTCTTAGAGATTCAAAACCCTTCTACCACTGCATCTGACAGCATAGAAGACATGGACTTTTTCCACTTGTGCTGTTCTATGTACATATGTGAGTATATATGTATATATATTTTTGTATATATAAATGCCTGTTTAACATGTAACATCCCATACTTCTGATAAAGAAGAAGACACTTCACACTTCTGAATAAAAAAAAAAAAAAAAAGGAAATCAATTCACTCCCGTGACTTTTCTTGTCTGACAACGAAGTCAAGAACCATGATGGGTAGATTGGGTAGTTACGGCCAAATCTACTAAGAGCATGGAATGTACTATACTCACATTTTCAGTTTTCTTTTTTTCATAAACGTGATTTAACTTTTAAGAGAGCAAAGTTTCAGATTTGGATTTCCTTTCCAAATTTTACTGAGAGGACTAGTGGGAGAAACAATTTAAAAATTAAAGATTGAGATAAAATTACCCTGCCCAGAGATTTGCTAATACAATGGATATAATCTTTATTCCCAAATGAAAGTTATAACTTACAAATATAAAAACAATTTTTAATAGGAAATATCCAGAGATTCCTGCTATGGGATGGTTAGCCCTTTTCTGTGTGGGAGAAAGGGTGTCTGCTTTAGACAGCTGTGGACAGCATGTCTGAATAACCTCCCCAGGGCAAGGTCCCCCTGTTGGGATGCCTGGCCCCAGCACGGAGAGGCAAGGACAGAGGCCATGTGAGGCTAGAGATGGTATGTAGAGAAACAAGCATTCATAGTTTTGTAAACTCTAAAGAGGAAAAAAAGAACACCCTTTCCTACAATTGGGGTGAAAAAAAAGCCCCCTATCTAAAATGGAAAATTCCCATCCACTATAGACAGAAGGAAATAAACATCAAGAGGAATTCAATAGAAATTACTCCGAAAGTCCAGTTTTGATACAACAGCTCTTATTTGTGTCCTTTGAAAAAGTGTGTTCCCAAATCAGATTAGTTGTCCATCCAGAACCAGTATTGGGTGATCAGTGGGGTCGATTTTGTTTGGATCTTGGAATTTTCATGTTTTCCTAAGGGTCAAGGAGACCGGGGTGGGGTTTTACATGGGCAGATGAATTCCTGAACAATTCATCCCGACAACGTCCTATCGCACTCCCGTCACACACTCGGTCTCCAGCTACTGAGCTCCTGGGCCCATCCTCACTCACACACAGCTCCTACTTGTCCTCCTCTAACAACTGCAGTGCTTTCAACAAGAAGAAAACAATAATAAAAATAGCAATAATTAAAAAGGTAATCTACATTATTAACTTCCTTTTGGTATATTACAGTGGTATTTTCTGTACATGGCCCAGAACTAAGTTCCCTATGTACATAGAGACATGGGGGGAAGCATCGACCTGGAAGTCTCAGCCTTATGCCCTGAAAGACAAAAGTTCCTTTCTTCATTCAAGAGTTCTCGCCACACTGCCGTGTTGAAGTAGCAAACATTCTGTAAACCTGGTAGGGTTGGGTAAGGGCTGGGGACAGGAGAGCGGGGACATTTCCTTCTGTCTCCTCCCACAGTCTGTCTATCCATGAAGCCCGTCAGCAGCTGCTGTTTTTGAATTCACCATTCTCCGTGATGGAAAGTTTGGTGGGGTTGGTGGGGGAGATGCCATTGCGGACCTGCATGCTGTACCGCTCCTTCACTTGGGTCAGCGCGCTCATCAGTCTGGTGTTGGCAGAATCCAGGGACACGATCCGTTTTTCCTACAACACACCAATCATGGCTTTATTCAGGTTGCGTGCAGAAAATCACCCCTTCATACACTTTCTTTACCAAGTGACTGCTCTAATGCTTTCTGTCAAACAGCAGTACGCGTGATGCTTCCCAGACAAATGGAACGTCTCTGCCTCTTTCTGCGCATGGGTCCAGTCTGGCTTCCAGAGCCCAGCAGGGCCTCTGTTTGCGCTTTTAACTTTCGGCATAGTAGGTGTGTTATTAATGATCCCTTGGGACACTAGGAGGTCACGTAAAATGACACCATGTGTTACTTACAACTAGGCAATAGAGGTGTCAAGCTACCTTACCGTATTAAGTTCTTTTGGTCAAAATTAAAACATGGAAAGAAGCACCAGAGGTTTCATTTCACATAGAAGTGCACGTGATCTATGGGTTCTCAGTCCCCAAAGATGGTACATCAATCACATTTGGAAAGAAGGCACATTGTGCTCAAAACTAAAACAATACATGGTGGCAGTTTATAGTCACCAACAAAGTGAGGATGCAACAGCAAGGGGTGGGGAGAAGCAGCCACAAGCTCAGACCAAGGAATTATTTGAATATGGGGAGGGAGATGTGCCGAAGGGGGATGCCATAAACATAACACATGAAAACAAACAGAGAACACAAGCTCCTTGACTCATTCCAGCTCAGAGTTACTCCAGGGAAGCTACCCAAGGAGGAGACTGCTTTCATTTTACTTTTGAGTATCTGAAAAAAAAAATGCTTTCGAACCAATATTGTGCAACCAAACATTGTTGAACAACCTCCCCTCCAAAAAAAGGGGGGGGGAAGGGCCAAAAATTTTGACAATCTGAAGGAAAGCAGGCTCATCTAAGTCAAAAAAGAGATCAACCCATCAATCAAGATATTATTGATCTTACAAAGATTAGGCAAACCCTAATCTTAGCTTCAGCAGCTAGCTAAGTCATTCCAGAACCTTCCCATTATGAAGTTATTTTTCAGGGAATAGATAAGGCCAAGAAGGACCATCTAACCCATGCCCATGAAACTAAAAAGAAAATAGCACATGAGGAACAATCCTCAAAGCTGAGAGGAGCTTTCCTATCCTGGGATTTTTTTCATTTATCCAGGGAAAGCACAGTGAGGCTTAATCACTGCAGGTTCAGAGAAGACAGAAGGGCCGAGGCTGACGCTGCTCCTTGCTGTCAGAGCAATGGCGCTGTACCATCATTGAGCAATGACACACCTCAGTCACTCTGTTCTGCTGGCAAACATGCTCCAGGAGGATGCAGAGAGGAGGTCACTGCTCCGGGGACAATTCAGGTAAAAGAATATACAGCAATGAGCAATACTTTCCTTTAATCTCTGACTTTGGGAGTAGGGCAGGAATCTGGAGAAGCAGTGCTGGTGGGCAGTTTCAAAAGCATGAATGAAAATGAGCTCATACTTGTTATTATCATTTACAAAAAGGAGAACTCGGGTGGTAAGAGACACAAAATCAGCATTGTTAACTCACCACTCATCTATTAAAAAATACCTTTTACTTTGGGAAGATAACTTGTTTTAAGGACAAGCAAAGCTTAAGAAAGATCTGCAAGCCTTTAAAAAAATAATTCTAAAAATTATAGCCAATGGGGGACTTAGTGGGGACAGTAATTAAAGATCTTTAAAAAGCTAATAAATAAGAACTGGTGAGTGGTTACCAGAAAGCAAGGGATGTTTCCTCCCCATGTTTAGGAATGCTCTCTAAAAAGAAAAATGGGTAAGTTTTGAAATTATTATAAAAAAGATAATTTAGTATTAGGACAAATTATAAGGTCCCAAATCCTAAGGAATTCAGGATTGCCTAGGTTTCATTAAAAAAATATGCATTCACAAAAAATTATCTGATTCTTAAAGGGTCAAAAAGAAGGTTCAGAATGATTGCAATTATTTACTGTCTATAAGAAAAACAACTGAAGCCAAGCAAATCCTGTTACTGAACAGTGACATTTTCCAAATGAAGAAACTTCCTTTTGTCATCCCCCCACAGCCAACCTTTCAAAATAAAACAAAAAGTAAATGAAAAATAATCAAATAGGGACTTTGGAATGTCAACTCCAGTTGGCAAAAGGTGCTCTCCTATTTCGATTCTGCCTGGATTGAAAAGCAAAGCAATCTAGTTCATGCCTGACAGAAAGGATTTCAAGTGTGGGGAGCAGGAGCTGGAATGTGTAGGAGGCCAGTGCACTGGGCCAGGGCTGGGAACTGCTCAGCTAGAGAACGGACAGGTTTACTTGCCTGTTTGAATAATCTCATCTCCATTTATGACCTGTAATTTAACACAGCGGAGATATCACTTGCAACAGTAACTAGGCAGCTGCTTTACTTCTCAAAGGAAGAAGCCCTTCTCGGTTCTCCATCTGAGACACATGGAGCGATTATAGGGGGTGGAAGGCGGCACCTGGACTGATGGTTAAGAAATGGTCCAACGGCACCATCAGCAGGACCCCCATAGCTCGCTACAAGGCCCAGGGCAGGTGATTCTGCCCACACCTGTGGAGCACTCATCCTCTCCCAGTTCCAGCTAGAAAGCCTTGAAGCACGAACTGACTCTAGGAGATGAAGAGGCTAAGTTGAGGGATGAGCCTTTCCTACAGGGCATGGGGTTGCTGAGAGAAATGAAAATCACTCACTAGGCACTGGCTAGTAGTATTTTGGGAAATGCGGACCTCAACTCTAGTTTAAAGAAAGCAACTCATTCTTTATTCTTCTGTATTTCTGAAGTTATTTTTCACTACCAGTGATCCCAAAGCAGATGTCAGGGACATCAAAATATGGGTGACCTTGCTGGGAGGCTCTCAATTCCAAATATACCTTCATCTTATTGAATGATACCAGAGGGTTGCTCTGCTCCCTCAAACAATTAAGACCTAAGATTTGTCCTTACAAGGGAAAGGATTGGATACAAAAAGTTATTCACTGCAAAGGATGCCAAAGGATATTCAAGTCATTTGCTATAATAAGATTTCACTGTTTCAGTAAAATGACAGCTGGAGCTGGGAAACCTTCCTTTTAAGGAGACTATAATTTTCTAAAAAAACTATCTTTAGTGTTTATGATTTGTGCTATGCATAGTACATTGGATTTCAAAATGAGGTACAGAAGATACTCCAATAATTTTTCAGGGATCTAGAGTGGACCTCTGGCAGAATAATTTATTATACAGTAATGCCTATGTCCGAATAAGTCGTTTATCCTATTTATCCAATCTTGGCATGATTTGATTCATTTGTTGAGAGTGACTCTTGTAGGGGAATGATCAGTAAGAAGCCACTGGAAATTGATCTTCATAGGTTTATTAATTATTTACTTATGTAAGTAAATAATTTATATGGGCGATGCCTCTGGGTCCACCAGTACAGTCCACGGAATCAAAGCGTTTGAAAACCACTGCCTTAAAGTATAGACCCAAAATGGTATCTAATTTAGCCACACCACAAGTCTGACAATGGCCGATTCCTTGAGGGAATGCTGATACCCTCTGGGTTAACAGAGAGAATGTACTTACTTTCCAGAGCTTTTGAGCCCTGATAAATCAGATTCCCTCCCTCGCTTTCCCTTCTGTGACTGCAAGTGCTGCTTCACACCCCTCAGTCACCTGGCAGTTGGCATCAAAATAGGGTAGGGGTGGGTTTGAAATTTTCTGAAGCTAATGATGAGGCTGTACTGACAGGCATTGAGAAGGAAGCACTGTAGACACTGTGATACACCCAAGCTCCCTCTGCTTAAGCTGGACACAGTTTTAGACCCGCTGCAATTATCTAAAAGGCCTGCTTTTATTTCATTAGAACTAAAATCTCTCTTCGTATGGTTATTAGAAGGACTCTCAGTGTTTTACATTGTTAATCTGGAAATCCAAAAGTGAAAACTTAGCAACAAATAGTTTCCCTGACTGAATTGCCTTCTTTATCCAGGTTGGTTCTCTTAAGCCTTAAACGAATTTTTAAAGCGTGTATAGCAATATGGCTTTGGTCTGTTACCCTTTTCTCATCCAATTTGGGGACATAGAGAAAGATTTAAAAAGGACCTAGTAAGGTAATCATAGTGATCTTTTTTCTTCTGATTCTTAGGAGTTCTAAATATCCTGAAACTATAGAGTTCAAGAGTCCAGTATATTCTGGGGAGCTCTGCTGATGAGAGAGCATCACAACTCCCACTCAACGTCCAAGTCCAAGATCTGAAGGAGTATGAAGCCCATGAATCATTCTTTCCATGGCTAAGCTTTCAACCTCACTCCCAATTCCTTTGAAGGATAACCCCCATTCCACAGTAACCCTGTAAGAAAACTAGACTATACGTCTAAGTGCATGTTTAAGAACATGGGGGATTCAACATAACGTGACGACTGGCTAAGAGGCAGAGAAGAAAGTAGAGTAGAAAGTTTTTGCTTTCTTTTTTTATTTTTATTTCATAGCTTAGGGATGTGGTATGATATTTAGGGGTGAGAGATGCAGACCTGACTGGCTTATCTCAGGGCAGTGATACATTCAGTAACTAGACCGGCCACATCAACACTGCCCCTGATCTTGTTATTTGTCTCTAAGAAATATAACCATATCGAGCATTGGTAAAAGTAATTAGAAACATTTCCTGCCTCCTGAATTGACTCTGATCATTGACATGTCCCCATGAACTGCTCTTGATAGTCATCACCCCATCGGTGTCCCAGGAATAAGCTACATTTGAGCAGAGGGCCCAGGGTTAATTTCATCAATATTTTCTTGTTTTAAGTTCCATCAAAAGAGGCTCTTTCTAAGCACAGTGCCAACAAAGAAGGGCAGCCAAGCGAATTCCAAGCATCACTGCCAAACCCTGAAACCAAACGATATACCTTCTAGAGCCCCATCTTCCCATAGTTCCCCTACTTTCTGGGGCTAGAGGCTGATGGCACAGTGGACGTGACTGACAAGACCGTGAACATCACAGCCAAGCAATGGTCAGTGGAGGTCACAAGCCAGACACATGCAGTGTACTTTTCACAGTTACCCTTTCAGAGAAAGTCCTCCTTTCCATGAGGAAAGAAGTAAATCCCATCATGCACTAGGTTTAGATTTGTCAAGCATCTGCACTAAGCACACTAATACTTTGCTGGTTTAACAGACTTGTCACCAGTACGTAAAGTAAAAGTAACAGAGGTCACATCTTAATCTTCAAAAGTTAATGCCTAAAGTTTTACAATGACTCTATTTCCAGTAGGTGCCCTGGCATTTGCAAGGTGGTGGGGGAGGGCAGGAAATAGCATTTATAAACAATTGTCTTCTACTAGATCCAGAGCCTGCTTACCTGGGCATCAATTATTTTCTGCTTTGCATCAATAACTGCTTGCATCTCGGCATGATCCTTTTTCAATTCCTCTTCCACAGCCATTAGCCTAGAATGTGGCAGAAAGGAGATAGCAACATCTTTAAAGAGAGGGCTAGCTAATGTAGAGAAGGAACTTAGCATTCATCATAGTTCAGTATTTCCATTGCTTCCCAAGAAAACATCGGTGACTGAATCCCATGCATTTCCATCTTCTCTGGAACAGTTCCATAACAACTCTTTTTAATCTCAAGTTACCTGGTAACAGCTATCTACCCCTGTTCCCTGCCCCCAGAACAGTTTTTTAATCAAAGATACTCTAGACTTACTAGGTCTACTTTCTTTCTCATCCACTGTTCACATCTTCACCATTTGATGTTTATCTCCCTGAGCCTGTTCTCAGTAAGATTGCTAATTGCCTCCACACTCCTAAAACCATATTCCTTTTTTGTTTTCAACTTATTTGACCTGTGCAAAGCCACTGGACAAGGGAACTGTCAAACTACAATACTGAAGTACAGTCCTTATGAACATGGACTCTAGAGCTTCATAGTCTGGCTTCAAATCCCCGCTATGCCACTAAGTGACCTTGGGCAAGTGACTTAATGAATTTGTCGGCCTGTTTCTCTATTTGCAAAACGAGAATAATAATGCCTATTTCAGAGGTGGGCATTAAACAAATTATTATTAACAGATTAAACAATCATTATAAAGTACTTAGGAAAGGACCTGGCTGGAGTAAACCCCCTCCCTCAGATTCCCTTATTTTCTCGACACTCTCTCGGTTCCCTGGTGCTAAAGAAAGCCAACAAAACTTCCTTTCCACATCTCTGGACTCACTAGCTAAGTTACTCCTGGACTGGATATAACAACTTAGATTTTGCAAACCCAATTTTCTACTACTTCTCAAGTAAGTCACTAAGTTTTAACTTTTTCTAATTGCTATGAGGAAAGGAAAACAGACAACTTCTATCTTCCAAGGAAGTGCATGAAGGCCTCACATTTAGAAAATTTTAAGAGATACAGTCTCACATTTGTACTAAGTACCAACAGCATATATGGAGTTGAAGATGGTTCTTGCCACCATTCCTTTAGAAGTCTTTATCACCTTCTCACTTCCTTGTACCCCGAAGTTGCCCACATCCATCACCACGTGATCCTCAAACCTGCTAATGATGCTCTTCATCTGGCTGTCTTTCTCCTCCTGCTGCCGACGCAACCGCTCCTCACTGTCCTCCAATCGGGCCTTGTATTCCAGCAGCAGCTTCTGCATCTGCTGCTCCTGCACCAGCAGCCGGCGTTCATACTCCTCCAGCCGCCGGCTAGACACTCTCAGGCGCTCCTTCAGCTTTGTGATTTCCTGCTCATACTAGAGCAGAGAAGAGGCAGCAAAGACAAGGAGAGAAAAAGAGTTACACTGGCTTTAGAAATGGGCGAGTTACTTTTCTGTGCAGAAACCCTAAGTAATGTAGCTGGAGGCTGTCTGAGCTGCCATTCCATATGCTGCTCATGTTCTTTAAAATTATCAACAGGCAGAATGTTAAGGGAGCTCTGCCCGCCTCCTAAAATTACATATTTAATCTTAACTTGGCATTCCAAATATATATTTATGTCTCTCTCTCCACATTAAACTACCAGTTGCTGCAAGTCATATCCAATCTGTGATTATATCAAGGGAACAAGGAAAAAAAAAGATCAAACACTCAGAAACCTGACAAATCACTCAAAATAAGCCAAAAGCCAGTTGTCTACAAGACAAAAAATTTCTGTATCATCACTTACACCGTAGGATTTCTGACATATCTTGGCTCATCAGTCTGCCATTCCTTCACTCTACCTGAATCAGCCCTTTAGAGAACAAGCAACATTAATGTTAAGCCACTAACTCAATAAATAGAATTTTAGGGGAGAGCAGATAATAACTGCTTTCCCCCAAACTATGAAATATTCGGGTCACAAGCACTAAGCAAAGACCTACAAGCTCTCCAGGGCTGACTAATACTGCCATTTGGCCCATTTTTATGGTGTGGTTCATCTGCCCAATTTGGTACTGCTTGCTGAAACATATGTTTGTTTTCTCACTAGAGCTTTATATAAATTTATATAAACTAATACTTTATAAGAAATTCTCACTAAAGTTTTATATAATTTAATGGTTACAGGGCCCATTCTTTTTTTTTTAAAAGATCTATTTTATTTTTGCATACAAGCTGGGGTGCAGGCCAGAGGTGTGAGGAGGTGAGAGGGTTCACCAGAGAAAGAGTGGGGAGCTGAACAGGCAGACTGACAGAAACACACTGCTGAGGGGAGCAGCAGGTGAGGCAGGAGAGGTCTGCCGCGCCATGTGGGAATCTCCCTGGCCAGGCACAGAACTCGCGCCACATCCGCCAACAGCTCCACAGTGCTGCGCTTAACCAGTTGTGCCACCAGGGAGGCCCAGGGCCAATTCTTGTACTGAAGTTGTTGTATTTGAGGCCTGACTACACTAGAATGTCAGTTTTTCTAAGTGAAAAGAAAAGCATTAGTTTTCTTGTGATGTCACCTTAAGTCTATTTGGAATTAATGATAAATCTGTATGCTGTCTGTACAATGCAATGTATTTTCACATTATTTTCTTTGACAACTTGACAGTTAGCTTTTGCTTTTCCAACACCATGGTCCTAAACTAAGCCTATTAATCCAGACCAGAAAATAAAAAATTACAATTTTTATGACAGTTTGAAAAGGTAGGCTGTATCAATAAGCAGAGTTTAGGATTGTACTGGTAAGTAGAAGTGTCCTGTCTGGTTCGTAGTAAAATGAGATAATGCCATACATAACGTCAAAGTTCTTGCTTGATAACCCTTTTCTTATTTCAATTTTTCTTTAAAAAAACACAAATGAAACAACAGTGCCTTTTGAAACATATCTATAGGGCTAGAAGTTCTTCATTCAGAAAAGGCAACAACAAAAAAGAGAAAATAATTACTAAGACATAGGAAAGAAGTCTAGCTCAAGTTAGTGTGGACTTGGTTGAAGACTATCAACTAATTTTTAAAAACATTAAACATTCACCTAAAATAACTAGAAATGAATAGCAAAGTGTTCTCCGAATTTGGCCGACTCACATAAAAAGAATTAGAGCAGATCCCTCTTCCCCAGCTCGATGAATGTTTTCTGTATATTTTCACATATAGACATGGCTGACCTTATATACAGATATGTAGATGATGGTTAACACAAGGGAGGGAGCTGAAGTTGCAGGGAGAGATTATGCTCTTGGGCTAGGCAACCTTCTTGGTGGCCTATCACTGTCAGTTATAAGTCAGTAAAGACAGATTAGGTTCTACCTTCTCAGCATGCTTGGCTTCGTCTTGATTTTGTTCAGTTTCTTCCACATCTTCTTCATACTGCCCATTGTTCAGAACCCAAGCTGCTGTCCTCTCTACTGGCGACATTGTGGCAGAGTCCACGGGTGAGTGAACCTGCATCAGAAAAACTTATTAGCATTTCCCAAAACAGCTCACCTGCTACTTAAGTTTCACAAAGAGAATTATTCTTGGAAGACATAACTCAATCTTTTCATAAATGTTCTCCAGTCTAAGAAATATTTTATGAATGCCATGGTAGGGTGGGGAAATAAATCATTTGTATAAGAATAAACTTCTGAATATCTATTAGAAAGCATCACACCCAAGAAACTCCCATTTTTACCCTCCAAAGACAGCCACAAGGCTTAAAATTATTCATTTGTCCAGTGGTTCAAATTATCTAATAAAATTATGATAACAGAATGAAAAAAGAAAGCACAACTTGATGACTGATCGCTCAGGTAAGGGGATGTCTGTTTCACCTAGAGATGATCAGGAACAGGAACTGATTAAGGCTGAACAAATTCAAAAGATGGCTATTTATATATCACAAAACCAAATTCTTAATTTTTTACATTAATAGTTTAGAGAAAAACAAGTGAAATTAGCCATTTTTATAGAGCATTGAATTCTTGAGGGATTAAGACCACACTCAGAAGTCTGTATTTTAGAACAGTTTCTTGATGGAACACAGGATCAATACAAGGGAGACTGGATAATCTAAGGAATATTTCTATTTAATTAGTATAGCTAGATAAACTGTCCTTTCTGAGCAATTAAGAATTCACAGTTTTAAGAATTCTGTAAGGTGATAAGAATTCTGGCCTTAAGTAGCTACTCTGTCATTTAAATTAAATCACCTAATCTCTTAAATACTCTTTTCCTAATCTACTGAAAAGGGACACCACCATTATCACCATTATCTTCTGTTCTGGCCATCTTCAAGGGAGTTGTAAAGATTGACTAAGATAATGCATGTGAAAGGCCTTTGGAAAATACAGAGTACTATTGAGCTTAGATGTTATTATTAGGCTATTATAGTGGATATTGCAATTACATAAGACCACTGGACATTAGTGCTTCTTCCACAAGCAAGGTATGCCAGAAATGCTCATTTCCCCCTGCCCCAAGCGCCCCCTTCTTCCCCCAACCCTGGTCTGCCTGAAGGAGAAAATAAAACTTTGTGAGTTAGTCTTCTATTTTGAGGGCCAATACTTTGTACAATCTCATAATTGAACAGAATTTTCTCTCATGCAGAGTAGTATACATCGAGAATTTTTACATCATTTTGGAATATTAGTCAATTAAATTCTAAACAAATAGAAATTTTAGAAGAAAATGCATTTGCTGACTGTGAGTCTTAGAAAAACTAGATAAAAATATTAATTGCAGAAACTAACAGGTTACCAAAAATTGGCTGGGAGAGGCTTTCAAAAATATATATACAGAGGGTACTCCTTAAAGGTTTGAAGAACCTGGTTTTGGTTCATTTACAAACATCACTGTATATATCAAGAAAAAGTGGTTGCATGCCTGAGGCACATACACACCAACAATTGTGAATGAATTTCTAGAAATTCTTTAAAACCGTTTTCTACATTACATCAAGACACATGTAAGCATATCTTAAACTGCAGTACAATCAGTTCTTCAAAGTCTATATCTCCTCTAGGTGTCTTTCTTACACTTCATATATCACTTTCATTATTTTAGTTATAGCCATAGTATCTCTTATCACTGATATATTACTATCTTTTAAAAAAAAAGATTTATTTATTTATGCATACAAGAACTGGGGTGTAGGCTAGGCCAGAGGAGTGGGGGGGGGTGAGTGCATTCACTAGAGAAAGAGTGGGGAGCAGAACAGGGGGATCCACTGGAGCACACTGCTGAGGGGAGCAGCGGGCAAGGCAGGAGAGGTCTGTTGTGCCATGTGGGAATCTCCCTGAATCTCCATGGCCAGGGATGGAACTTGTACTACGGTGGCTGCGGATAGTGCTGAGACTTAACCCATTGAGCCCCCTGGGAGGCCCCTATATTACTATCTTTTTAAAACAAGTTTTCCAGTTAGCTAAATCCTTATGCTAAATAATATCAGTAAAATCATGATTTTGATGTTATATATATTTTCTTCATAGATACACATTTATATTAATAGTTATATTTTTCTTTTCCTTTTTAAAAAGTTATCTTTTTCTAATATGTGTTAAAATAATTACGTGATTAATTAAATAAATATCTTGTAAACCTAACTTTGAGTACCACACTTTGGGAACAATGACCTACTACAGGAAACAGTATCATCTATAAAAGGAAGTTAATAATTACATACATTAAAAGGTATTATAAGAAACAAATGAGTTATCATCAAAAGCACTTGATCGACTTCAAGGTTCTCTCTCTCTCTCTCTCTCCTCCTTTATACTCTCCCCCCTCTTTCTCCCTCCCTACATTTACTGGATTTTAAAGGCAGAGAGAACAAACAAATTATTCTAGTGTTGGTAAAGAAAACCAGTAAAGGGGTTTAGGTTATTACTTGATACATGTATACCCGAAAGGCAAAAGAATGTGCCCTGAAAATTAATAAAAATAAAAATTAATATAAAGTCAATGTTTAAGGGAGACAAATGCTTTTTAAATTTTATAATCTTATCACTTTAGCACAGAGGGCAGAGGAAAACTGCTTTTCTGTGAAACCAGGATTTTCTATTCAATAGCTGCTTGAACATAAAGTAGATACTAAAACTAATAACAAGTTGGCTATTTGGAATTTATTACTTCAAGGCAGCTAACTCAATAGTTTTTTGCTTGATATAGTGAACAAGATGAGGGCTGACTGAACCTTCTTTCCCAGTGATTTGTTATGGATAACTATTTTATTGAGTGCTTTTAAATGCAAAGCAAACTAATGGAATGCCTCAGAACACACCAAGGAGAGATCTTAGCTCCTAAAACCTTATTAAAAACAACAACAACAACAACAGAAGTCCTGGGCAATATAGGTATTAATTGTTAAGTGAGAAGGTGTAAAAACAGGGGACTAACAATTATTAGAAGTACTAACAATGTCCAGTGAATTAGGTAAGACTGTACAGTCAGAACTGGCATTTGGGCCTGCTCCTACTTTACTGGTTGAATCTGATTTTCAACCACTTAATATATAGCAGCACACTGCAAGGCATATGGTAGGTGGTCAATACTGTCAAGAAAATATATCAGACCAACAGTAACTATTCTTTGTATACATGATACAGTCTTTACATACATATAAAAATATGGGAAAATAATACTGAACAAATCAAATACAGTTATTGTGCTACACTGGAAGAAAATAGAGATAATTTTGTTTCAAAGTTACTTTTTTATTTTAATATGGTCTTCATATGAAATAATTACATGTCTTAGACATTTTCTCTATTGATCCTAGGTGTGTTGATCTATTTCCCAATTAGGCTGCCAATGTTTGAGGGACTGTAGCATATCATACAATTTTTTGAATGGTAGTGCTTAGTTAAATGAATAATTCATTTGCAATGAAATATTACTTGTTTATTAGTATTCTGGATTCTCTTTAGAATTCATTGCTAAGGTATAATTTATGACTTAGAGGATACTTGATATTTTTCTTCTAATCCTCTGGAAGTGTTTCAAAGGCTTTTCCTCAATGCTTATTCCATCTTTATAAGCTGGACACATAACCAAATTTATTACCTGTACCTTATAGTAAAAGAATTTGAGAAAAGATTGGTAAGTGGTTCAGATCCAATCTTACTTAGTTATAGCCTTAGGAAGAGTGTTCACATTTACTGACTTTCTAAAGGATCATTAAAGAAAATCATAGGTGAAAAAGACAAAAGAAAAGGAACAGGAATTACTATTAGGAATTTCTCTCTTTTTAGTATTGGGGTTTCTCTGGGAAAAAGAACAATGATTTAGGGCAAAAGGGCCCAACAGTTTCACTGCCCCTACAGTTAGTCATAGTTTGGCTGAGCTGAGGACAATTGAGAACAAATCAGTTCCCTGTTCCTTGCCAGGATTCACCAGCTATAAATAAGACTTGTTGGTTTTGGTTCTTTGTAGTGTGAAATAATCAGGTCCCTGTAACTGACTAATAGTTACAGCAATACCAAAGAAAGGGCCAAATAAATTATTAAGTAAATGCTAAGAGTCCTTGAAGAAGCTAATTAGGAGAGGGTTCAACAACTCCAAATGTGAAAACTGCAGGATCATTCTGTGAGAGGGTGGTCCTCAGCAAAGGGGAGTGTCCCAGGTTCCCTGCCCCACCCAAGGGAGGGTGGAGCTGAGCAGGAGAGATAAGAAGCTGGAGAAGAAAAAAGGAGGAACACACAGGGAAAAAGAGAGGAAGAAAGGAAGCAGGATGGAGAGCCAGAAGAGGCACAAGGAGCAGAGAGAATGTAAAGAAGCTGCACTGGCCTGGACTGTTTGAGGCAGATGTGCATGAGAGGCCCGTGGGGAGCTTAACAATGGGAACGTTGATCTGGATTTTGATTTTGTTCTTTTCCTCACAGACTTGTCTGGCTGTTTCTGACCCTTTTCTATGGGTCCCTGCCAAAAGGTGTTTTAGACTCGTGGCAGGCTTTCAGGCCTTGCTTTGGGCCAATACCATCTGGGTGGACTTTTGCCCATGAGGTGATGGGTAATTTTGGGTGCTTAGTTTAGAAACTATATTCTTTGTCTTTTCTGTATTATTACACTAATTGTATTAAAGTTTCTTTTCCACTTAAGGTCTTATATGTTTTGTCCTAATGTGGCAGATGGCAGAACCTATTTGGGGGGGGGGTGTTCTGGGCTACCCCTATCCCCGCCCTGTAACAGATTTGGCATAAAAATTAAAAAGGGGGGATTGTAAGAGGGAGGTCCTCAGGAAAGGGGAGTGTCCAGGTTCCCTGCCCCAACCAAGGGAGGGTGGAGCTGAGCAGGAGAAATAAGAAGCTGGAGAAGAGAAAAGGAGGAACACACAGAGAAAAAGAGAGGACGAGAGGAAGAAAGGAAGCAGGATGGAGAGCCAGAAGAGGCACAAGAAGCAGAAAGAATGTAAAGAAGCTGCACTGGCCTGGACTGTTTGAGGCAGATGTGGGTGAGAGACCCGTGGGGAGGTTAACGACGGCAACGTCGATCTTGATTTTGATTTTGCTCTTTTCCTCACAGACTTGTCTGACTGCTTCTGACCCTTTTCTATGGGTCCCTGCCAAAAGGTATTTTAGACTTGTGACAGGCTTGTGGGCCTTGCTTTGGGCCAATCTCATTTGGATGGACTTTTGCCCATGAGGTGATGGGTAACTTTGGGTGCTTAGTTTAGAAACTATATTCTTTGTCTTTTCTGTATTATTACACTAATTGCATTAACATTTCTTTTGCACTTAAGGTCTTATATATTTTATCTTGATGTGGCAGATGACAAAACCTATTTAGAATGGGCAGGTTTGGGGGTGCCCCTCTCCCTGCCCTGTAACAATTCCAATAGTCCTGCCAAATACCTAAGTTCAAAGACCCTCTTCAAATTTGAATTTCTAAGGCTAGGTAATAGGCTGAATCTAAACAACTCATATATTGTAAGTATTGTAAGTAATGTAAAGAAAACTAAAATGTGAGGCTAAAGAAATAATACATGAAAAACAAAATTGTGAAACTGTACACCTGAAACTTATGCAGTGCTGTAAACCAATGTTGTCCAATAAAACACACACACACACACACACACACACACACACACACACACACACACACGGAGAGGAAAATGAGAAAAAAATATCCAAATAGACACAGAAATGGGTAAAAAAAATCAGAACAGTTTCCTAAAGAAACAATTCTCTATAACTCGTTTCTCTAGGATTTTACTTGTTTCCTCCTCACTAGATGAAGCAGACTTAAGCCAGTCAAGCTGCCAGCAATGGCCATGCCTTTTGTGCTAAGATATAAATGGAATTTTCATGGGACAAAGCTACCGATAATTACAGTCGCCTACAGAACAATTCCCACAAAGAAATCCTCTAGTTTTGGGGAGAGAATTCCCAACACTATTTGCAATTAAAATATGTAAAGGAATTTGCCTTAAAAATGTGCTGATTATACGGAACTTCAGAGGCAGCATGAGAAATGAGAAAAGCAAGCAAGAAACAGAAAGATAAGGGAAAAAAATAAAATAAGTCAAAAAGACCAAACCTCCTTCATAGAAAGACAGTTTAGAAAGACCATAGAAAGTTTAGAAACTTGAGCAATCAAAGTACAATGATTTATGCTTCAACTGATTCGATGACAGCAGTACCCAAAATGCATAAATAAAGATGAATATTTAAAACTGGGATAGGACATCTACCCATAGTTGTGGTTCAACATTTTAAAAATCAGGGAACTAGGTTCACACCTCATCAGATGTATGTTAACACCCTTCACCCACCATGCAAGCACAGACAGTCCTTTACCCTAGACCACTGTGCTGTCTCCCTCCTTTGTTCCAGGCCACTTCCCCTCCCCCAGTAGCCTCAATTCTGGTTGCTTGAGACTGTATGCATTTCCAACTCTATCCATCCAGGCTTCTAGTCACTCAAAACATGTGTACCAGGTATTATTTCCTACAGGAGGAATATTATGAACAACAACTGGTTCCAGCCAATCACATAAAAGCCTTTTTAATTTGTAGTATTTATAAACAATCAGTCTGAGTCGCAGGCCCTGGGAATTGAGAACTACCTGACACAGGAGTAATGGGTACTAAGCATAAACAGAATAAGAAAAATTTAATTCCCCTTTTCTGTCTAGAGCTGGGACCTAGTCAATTTCTGAAAAGTAGGTGAAGGGCCCTTTCTCCTGTCGTATCCCTCTCTGCAATCTAGCAAACTTCTCTACTTGCTACCTCAACCTCAGTGCCTTCATGTTTGCTTCCACCAAGTATTCCATCCATCTCAAAAACTGCTTTTTACTCTCTTCCCTACAAACACATTAATACTCTGAAAGCAGTTGATCTCAACTAGATGTTAACATAAAAGCAATATGTGGAAACTAATTCAAAATAAGGTCTGAATGACTGATAGTGTCCTAACATATAAATTAAATGTATATATATGAGATAAAAAGAAATGTATCTTATTTTTACTTTTCTTTAAATAAAAATGCTTATTAAGTCAAATGAATTGGTGAAAATTTGGAGACTATTAGCAAAATAAAAATGAAAAATTTAAGACTGAAAAAAAGCTTTTTGTCTTAGGAAAGAATGACCAGCTAGGAGGTATGTATAAGAAACCTGCTTAAGGAAAAAAGCAAGGTCACTCACACTTTTCATCCTCTTCTACATCCATATCTAAGGATTCTGTAAATGTTCTGATGTTTTTTTAAACTTTCAAAGTAGGGGTAAGGTTCTCTGATTACAGCAAAGTGGAGGCAGAAGCAACCAAATCAGTAAATACCTATCTTAAAAATGCAAATATATTAAAAGGCTACATTAGGGTTTTACTGCAGTCTTTTTAAAAGGATTTGTCACTGAACTCTTCTAATTACAAAGTTCTGTTGTGCTTATAAGTAGATTATTTCTCAAAGAAATTCAATGAACACAAAGCTTCTTAGGAAAAAAGTCTTTTTTTATATGAAAGTAAGATAAGTATCTGTTCTCTCTCTCTCTCCCCTGAAGTTACACATTTGTTTCAAATAGCAAATAATGCATTGATGTCTCAAAATAAAACATATCAAAAAGAAATGATTAAATTATTGCGAAAAGTTGTCAAGAAAAAAAGGTTTGGAAATCTATTAAGACTACTTGTTAAACTAACTGGGTTTGTTCATGTAAATAGTAATGTAAGAGATTTTTTAAATGTTTAGAATGTTTGTCAACCGACAGTGTTTCTGTCTTTTTACCTCTTGCCTTTATCTTGCCTCTACAGATGTTCAGTTGTTTATTTTTCTAACCATTTCCAGGAAAAGACCCACGGGAATTGGTATTTCCAGAGGGAACTGGGGGATGGAGTTGAGAGCAGTTAAGCTCTTGGCTTAGAATGTAAAAGTTTGTTTCAAAAGTATAAGAAAAAATAAATTTCCAAAGTATACTCTAGCTGATCTGGCCTTTAGAATTCGTAGTTTGTTTCTAATTAATCATTCAAGACATACATATGTACTTACTGGAAACTGAGGCTGTAGCTCTGCCGCTGACAGAGCAGGAAAGGCCCTACCTGGTTGTTAGAGAGTGTCCTAAGGGAAATGAGTCAAACCATGCTTGCTCTGCAGTCTCACCTAACCAGAAGCCTCTTACAATTTCATTAGTTCTTCCTATTTCAAGGCTGCAGAATATATTTTTAAGTAGAAAACTTGGTAGCAACTAGATTCTCAATGATTTAAACCTAAAGAGCAGAGGAAACTGTTGGCTCAAGTAGAAGCCTATGGCACTCACCCCTACCTGCTGTGTCTGCTGTCTCTGGATGGCTCTCACTTTGGGAACAGGGCTCTCTCTGGAGGATGAAGACTGCTGCCTGGACCGGCTCCCATTCTGCACAGGTTCGGCCACCAAGGCGGCGGATGCCACGGACATGCTCCCGGTGCTACGTAAGGAAGCACTGTGCGGCAAGGATGGTGGGGCTTTGGCTCGGGCACCTAACCCAGCCTGGTCTACTTTTCGGATTTGGGCCTGTCCGGTACTATTTTGCCGTGGCAGGGCAAGAGGTATGTGTCTGTCTGGCATAGTGTGCCGTCTGGAGAAGTCTTCACTCTGAGTGCTACGTTTCGTGAAATCTTCCATGCTGCTATTGCTGGGTCCACTGAGCTTGAAGTCCTCACTATTACTTTGGCTTCTGGAACTGGCAGTGCTTAAGTTCTCCAAACTCGAATCCACAGAGGCCTTTGGCATTGTTGGAATTGGGTTATTGAGGTGATAGACAGGGTTCTGGAATGACAAGGGCTGGAGGCTGCCTGGCTGGCTCAAGGCTGGGTGCAAGGGCCTTCTCACTTGGGGTGCACTCTGGGGAGTGCTCTGGGTTTCCCGCAGTTGTTTGATGCTGGCCACCTGGGTTATTGAAAGCTGGCTTCCGGTCAAGCGCATAGGCACATCGAGCATGACAGACGCATGCTCCGCTTGAGCAGCATGAGTGTCCTGAAGGTCCATGAGGGAGATGCTCCGACCGTTTGGAAGGCTACTTTCCTTTTCATCCTTTTCAGAGTAAGTCATGCTTTGGGAGGAGGCTTGCTGAACCAGCAATAATGTTTTCCCTCTGAAATAGCTATCTGTGTTGTCTTGGCTTGGGGATTTCAGTTTATGCAAATCACTGTGGAAAAGGAATGACCCTTAATTACTCTTGAGGCAATTTCAGCAAGTTAAGATTCCTTAGGCTCATGAACTCTTCTGAGGGCTCACAGACTCAACGTGGATAGTTACACCTGTTTCTGAACTCAGATTTCATCACTACAATTCTTAGGATCCAACAATTTTAGTTTATCCCTGAAAGGTGTATACTACCCCATCACTGTCTGTGGTTTTTTCTAGAGTTCCAATCATTTCCAAATTAGGTTTTAAACCCTCCCAAGGCATTCTAATTCATACTTAATCAGTTTAGTCTAAAACTTTAAAGAGCAGGAGCTCCGAGGGGACAACTAAGGGGTCCCTGCTTAGGCACACCTCCTGTCAACACAGAAAACAATGTTTAAGCACCTACATTGAATCTACTCATTCAGTGGACAGAGCCAGCTCTAAAATGGTTTTAACTGAAGAGCTCCAGATCTTTGAGTGCTATAGGATATGAAAATACCAATTTCATAAAGACCTTAATCTTCCATAAAGCAAGATGTAGTTTGTTTATTTTTCAAACACCCTTATTGAATATATTATCTCTACACTATCATTCTAGAAGTATCCCAGATCTCATGTATTACAACAAACAGTTGGATTTATCTCGGGTTAGGTGATCCTTTGACTTTAAAGTTGTAAACTTAAAAAAATAAGTTAAATAGATATCTGCCAAATCTTTAAACATTATCTCTCTGATAGTAATTCAAATTCTTTCATACCTGTCAGTGGGGTCTTCAAATATTTTCTGCAGCCCAGAGGAGAGGCTTCCACTGACATTTGGACTGGAATTATGCTCAGTGAAGCGTCTCAGTTGTTGCTGTATTGGCGTTGGGTTAGTCAGAGACTTGGTAATATCAGCAAGAACACGAGGGAGAGGTCCCAATTTTGCCACGGTCGCCTGTAGGAAGGAATTTTCACCCTAATTGGATAATAAGCATTTCGATATCCACCACAGATTGTTTTTGGGACATGATGCCCATTGATGGAGGGGTGTAGGTTGGAGGGAAGGGTAGGTGTTTGCATGTGGGAGTAGCAGGTTCATAATGCATTGTTATGGAGCAGCGGAACCATGGCGTCGAGATGAATGGAGGAGACGAAACAAGGTGCAGCAGACATTGAGGAAAGAAAGGAAACAGAAATTAGGATTATGCAAATAAAAATTAAAAGTCATGCTCAAAACAACCAAACTATTGCCATTCCAACTAAAATAGACATGCAAAGCAAACTAAACCTTTAGGATGCTAGATTGAGAAGGGGAAGGGAAGGGGAAGAACCAAACACCTTCCAACCAAAAGGGATTTCAAGACCAGAGGATGGGCTAGTGCGATGAACTTCCAAAGAAAATGGATCATGTGAGGAAAGAAATGCATGCCAACATACAAGAAGGTGCTGCATTCAGGAGTCCAGAGCACTGCAGGGGACACAGTGGATATTGTCACCCATTACCCCTTTAATTTTGGGAACCCTAACCTTTTGCCAACTGAGTTTGCATCAGCAAGGTGATTTTTTTTAAGCAACAAAATCAGGTAAACTCTATGTGACATGTCCAGATGCACTCTTGGTTCCCAGAACCAAACATTAAAAACGAGAAAGAGTGTTTATCAGCAAAGCCTGTTATAAAGACCTGAACCTGGATAAACGATGCCTATTTCACAAGCTCAGGGTTCCTACACCCACCTGATGCAGTTATTCAACAGAGAATAACTTTTCAGTACTTATTCTATCTACCACAATCATTTTTTTTCTTTCATAAATTCTTATTCTCATGTGGTCTTATGGGACCCCTCAACAGTTAGGCAGTTTTACATGGCTGCCTCTGGGTCGTCTTTATCTTCTTAACCAATAGACTCCTCAACTCTGCTTGTATGTGCACAATGCCATCTGAGGAATTCCTTTACTGTTCAACGCTCTTGAGCCATGATTCATATTCAGGGAATTTACCCTCAGCATAGCTGTCAATTCAAATCTAGTTAGCATTTCTAAAAGGGAAGAGGGGTCCTTGGAAACAGGAATGATTTATTATGTTAAAGATGTTTTAAGCACAAGAGGATACCCTACCACTTACATTTTCCTCAGGACAATGATCTTTGTAAATAGATTTTACTCCCTACCCCGATTTTATTGGTACTTTTGAAGGTAACAGGAAAACGGAAAACAAATCAATAAATTCTTATTACAGAAAAATAACTTTTGTCTTTTGAAGTAATTCTAACACACCATCTTTTTTTACATTTTACAAAGTACCTGCAGCAAACAAAAACATTAATAAATAATCATTGTGATAAAGCGAGCCAAAATTTGCTAGGCTATTCACACTATAAAATCTATTCCTCTTTGAAAAATTCTAGAAGGAAGAAAATAATTGCCACAGTATACATTTGACTTATAATAAAATTCTTAACTCATAGTTAGAAAAATTTATTAAAAATAATAATTGTTTTCTGTATTCTTTAATTCATATCTGCAGAGAAAGAAAACATTAGGATTTTCGGATTCCAGTTATATTAAGCCCTGTGATTTGCATAATAAAAGACATAATCTCATGGGTAAAGCTAATTAAACATGACAGTCTCAGTATCTGTCTAATTCTACACTATTGTTAGAAATTACCATATGAGTTTTTACCTGATTCCACAAAACACGAATAAGACTGCAGACATCAACATTTGGTACCAGTTTCTGAGCAAGTTTTTAGATGTATTATATATAATCATATTCATTGATTTGTAGAAATATAAACTCCATTATTCAGGTACTTACTTAAAAATGTGTTAATAATTTCATGGCTTTCTATAATTTCATGGCTTGTAGGGCACATAATTTACTCAGAAATCATAACCATTTATTCCCAGACTTCTAGGACAAAAGGTTGCTTTCAACTAGCAGAAAAGGTGGATTCTATCACTCTGTAGATACTCTCCAAAATTCAGATACATTAGGTTCACTATCTTCCATTTCCTATAACCCTTCAAGCCTACTTTACCTTATCAAGTTGGGAAACTACTTCCCACAGTAAAGAATGCAAAACTGAAAGCTCTCGGCCCAGATCAATGTAACCATCAAAGCCTGGGGTATTTGAGATGGTGTCTGGATTAGAGATCTCCAAAAGAAAGCGCTTCATTCCACCCCATTCATGTTCTAAAAAATCATTCATGAATGCCATGTATTCTTCTTTGTTACCAAATCTGAAGTAAAGGGAGAGAAAAGGAAAAAGAATATATTCAGGAAAATGGAGGCAATCATTCTGAATTCATTTTACACAGAGATCTAAAATTTTCTTATTTAGGGGAGTAAGTGACCAGTTTGTTTATTATCTGTAAGTGATAAATGCTAGCACACACCTTTTTTAATACTCAAAAACTTTGAAAAATTTCTATTCTCTGTCAGATAAATTCAAAACATGTTTTTTTCCTGGTAATTAAAGATCTCAGTAATATAGCCTTCCTTAACCTACCAAAAACTCCTTATATAAACTTTCAATATTGCTAACTCTTTTGAAATCTCCCAAATATATTATATTCCTTTTTTCTCCAAAAATTGCTTGGGCTATTTATTTCGGTTAGAGAAGAATTTCCTCTTTTCTTTGCTATCTAGACTCTAGCTATCTTCAGGACCTAGTTTAAGTCTATTAAATTTGTTCCAAAATAAGCTAGAAGTAATTTTAACCATAATTAGTTCAAATGTGGGAACATATTTGCATTAGCTTATAAAGGTAAACAAAGTTAAAATAATGCACATGTAAAAAGTCGCTATACTAGAAAATAATCTGTCTCATTGAAGTACTAATTTTTTCCATCACCGCAATGCTAATACAAATTTATCTTTAAGTTTCAATACTGTGTCCATCTGTGATCAGGTCTGACAGTGGGAATTCCTTCTCACTGAGTGCCTAAAATTATTTTCCCTAAATTATAAAAATTATATGGACTTCAAAAATAGAAAACCATGAAAAACGGGAAGAAGAAAGGGTGAGTGTCCCCACTAGACCACCCAAACCTATCTGCTGTTCTCATTCGAACAGCAACTGTTTTTTCCCTAACTTCTTTAAAAAAGTATTTAAAACAGGGCCTCCCCGGTGGCGCAGCGGTTAAGCGCTGCGCTGTGGAGCTGTCGGCAGCGGCGACGCAAGTTCGATGCCCGGCCGGGGAGAATCCCACATGGTGGGGCAGACCTCTCCTGCCTCGCCCGCTGCTCCCCTCAGCAGTGTACTTCTGATCTGCCTGTTCTGCTCCCCATTCTGTCTCTGGTGAGCCCTCTCGCCGCCCCACACCTCTGGCCTGCACCCCAGCTTGTATGTATAAATAAAAAATAAATCTTAAAAAAAAAAAAAGTATTTAAAACAACCTAAAAGTTGAAAAAATATACAATGAAAACCCATATGCCATTCATCCATGTTAACCACCTGTTGCAGTTTGCTTTCTACATATAAACTCTCTACATATAAACATACACTTTTTTTGTCAACCCATTTTAAACTAAGTTGCAGACATAACCTAAATACATTAGCATCCATTTCTCTAGAATGTGGAATACATCTTACATAAACTAATATCATCATCACACTAAAATCTTAAGAAACACTATTCCTAAATTATCTTATAGTTCATTTTAAATTTTACCAGTCACCCCCAAAATGACTTCATCAATTTTTCCCCCCAAGTCATATCCAATTGATACTCAAGCACTACATGTGGTCATTCTTAATCTACACGCCCCCCCCCCCATCGTTTCCATTTTTCATGACACTGATTCTTTTGGGGGGGCCAGATCAATTGTCTTAGATAATGTAATCACAGAATAATTTTTCCCAACTTCTTTTTTTTTTTTAAGATTTATTTATTTATACATACAAGCTGGGGTGTAGGCCAGAGGTGTGGGGTGGTAAGAGGATTCACCAGAGACAGAGTAGGGAGCAGAATAGGTAGATCGCTGAAGTACACTGCTGAGGGGAGCAGCGGGTAAAGCAGGAGAGGTCTGCCGCGCCACATGGGAATCTCCCTGGTTGGGGATCGAACTCTTGCTGCAGTGGCTCTGGATAGCTTCATAGTGCTGCGCTTAACCTGTTGTGCCACCAGGGAGGCCCCCAACTTCTTTATACCTAGGATTTTGTGTTTTCATAGTGCTGGGATAACAGCATATTAGAATATGGTATACATATTTTTAGACAGGGTATACATTTTTTTAGATGGTCAAAGTTTGTAGTAACACTTTTTATTTAATATAATTATATTATCATCATTTCCCATACCAGTAGGTGGAAACACAATAAACACTACAGTGGCTACAAATAAACCATTGACTGTATGTACCACAAGTTTAGTAAACCATTCTTCTATAAAATGAATGTGTTTTTATTCTATTTTTTTAAAAAATAACACCACAATGGGACCCCCCCTGGTTGTATAGGGATAGGGGCTAAGCCTCAGCACTATCACAGTGACAGCTTGAATTTGATCCCCAGCCAGGGAGCTTCCTACATGGCCCAGCAGACCTCTCCTATCTCCGCCCACTGCTCCCCTCAGCAGTGCATTTCAGTGTATTTCAGATCCACCTGTTCTGCTCCCCAATCTGTCTCTGGTGAATCTGTTCCCCCCACCATCTCTGGACTACACCCTAGTTCTTGTATGCATAAATAAATAAAAAATAAATCTCAAAAAAAAAATCCTGATACTCTCCGAAAATAAATAAAGTAACACTACAATGACGATATTATAACATGAACAATGAGGCTCCCCATCTCCATCCAAATTTTAGATCTCACATAATTTTTAAACAATGTTTTTAGAAAATGGCAATGGTAGCAACACCTACTTGGCAAAGTTAGCCAGATTCTGAATGACCTTGGCAATGAGAGTTAGGGTCCGAGAGGTGCGGTCATCAGGATATTCCTGCATGAGGTTGAAAAGACTGGGAGACATAATGGCTGGGCACAGGAAACGCAGAAACAACGAGGCGCTTATGAGCCGCTCGCTGATGTCTTGCTTGCCACGGTTCAGGCACTGCTGCTTCCACGATGCAAACACTTCTTTCAGTTCCCGAGGGAAAACACTAGGGAAGGAGAAAATACCAAAACCTCTACCATAACCCAAGGAAGCACAAAAGAGCCCCCATCCTAGTTGACACATCTCTGCTCTAAAGCCAGGCTGTGGGCGGAGTGGAGAGTACTCTACCTGATTTCACCGCTGAGAGGTGGTGGAAAATTCACAGAAGCCCAGAAGGAGACTGGAAACCCAAAGTCACAAAATACAGGGATAAGCTAAATTTAGTTTTGCAAAGTGGGAAAATGGCATTAAGCTTCTGACTAAACCATCTGGTTTAACGTAATCTCTCTAAAGATTGTTCACCAAAAATCTTCCAAATCTCACCAACAGCTGTGGTAGGAACAATGATCAAAAATTACTAATGTATCTTTTTAACATTAGTAAGTATTTTAGAAAGCCATTAAAATACTTTCTGTGTAAGAGAATACGATGCTAATATTTTGGGAAATATTACATTTATGTAGATAGTCAGCTCAGGGGAACTTCTGCTTCCAATGCAGATTTAGATTTGAGACAAAACTGTAGCAGGGACACGCTCGCTTTTCCCCCTATGCCCGTCCTTTGGTTAGGAAATAACTGTTAACATTGTGATGACTTTCATATGGGAAGATTAAATTCCATAAGCAGGGAATGAAGCACTGATATCAGCTCACCAGTAAGAGTTGATGATCTTGCAGAAAGCCAGCTCACAGCACATTTTCAGGTTACTCTGATGGTCTATTAGTTCACTAGATGAACATTTGCTGGGATCCACTTCACAGTTCTCATCTGACTCATACAAAGCTTTGATGAACTCCCCTAGTTGAAGAAAAGATACAGTATCACTATAAATAGTGTCTTCCTGAACAGAATGAAAGGATTTAGAATTTCTGTCCAAAAATGTATAATGGGTAATTATTTTCTGAGACCTGAGAAGGAGGGCACAGAAGTTTGCCCAAGATGGATCACTGCTTTGTACTTAAGAGCTACTACATCCCATATGCTTATTTCCCTTATCCTAGAAGTGGCAAAACAGTGATCACTATCATCACATTATAGTATTTATATTTAAAAAATGATATTACTTTAAATGATGACATAACTTTAAATCTTTTTTTCTGAAACCACAAGTACAGGTCACAAAAACTGGATACTTTATACAAGGTCCCTCTACCAAGGAGAATAATATTTTAGGATGAATAACCCAAGTTTGAATAGCCTACCGAAGGTTTTAAATGCTAATGCTGGTGCCAAACATGGGCATAGTTATTGAACACATCACAATGCTATAGCAGAACATCTCTCTCTATAATTTGTATATACTCTCCCCAGGTAAAATTAGCTTAGATGCTCTGTTCACATATACTATCCTCTATAAAGTTACTTTCAATATTCCCTGAAAGAACAAATCCTTCTTATTATCCTCCACTATATCTTATCTTACAGATGTTCTACTCTTTCACAGATTTGTGCTTATTTAATCACAATGTTTATCTCCTTTCTAGGATGACTATTTTTAAAGATCAGACACCAGGTTTTATTCAAATCCCTAGCCCCCCCCCCCCAAATAGCTCCCAAAGAATTGCCGAACTTAGTATGGTAATATATGTTCGTGAGTTTTTATAGGTCTATGAAAAAGGAGGAGATCTCTCAATGATCGTTTCAAATCTGCTTAAATTACTAAAGTTTCAGGCTAATTATACATTTCATGAAAATAGTAATTTCTGCAAAATTAAGAATTAATAGAAATATGAAAAGCACTTTCTATCAAAATATCCCTAGTATTGAGGTAAATGAAAGCCTTTAAAAATAGCTATGCCAGAGGAGGAGAAGCAATTGTTTGGAAGAACAGTGTTTGGAGAACAGGAAAGAAAAGTGGTGTATATTAAAAGCAAAAGCTTTGGGATGAGACAGATCTAGGATTAAGAGTTGGAAGCATCACTTAGCTCATTGTGTGGCCTTGGAAAGTACTGAACAAGTCCAAGCTTCTGCTGCCCTATTTGTAACTCTTACCAAATGGTGCTATGGTGAGGATCAGAAATAATGATATTGCATGAACAGAGACATGTCTAACACAGTGCCTGACAGAAGCTCCATACAGTATGTATCGTTATGTACAAAAAATACGCAATTTTAAAATAACTTTTCCTAAGGTGAAATGACCAAAACTAGTAAAAGACTTTTAAAAATGTTTACCATTTCTTACAAGGTTTGTATCTAATTGGTTCACAAAGAATCCTATGTGCTTCCATCCAATCTATCTAATTTCAAAGAGCACCTAAAATTAAAACTGAGTCATTGGTGTCAAATACTCCATGTAAAAATTGGCTTACCTCTGAATTTATATCATAAATAATGTGAATAATGTGTTCAGTTAGCTCCATAAGGTTATATGTATTCCAGGGAAGCATGTTAGTAGGGAAATATGCTAGGGAACATAGGAAATAGGGAAATATACTAATAACTAGCGTAGGAATTTTAAGACTTTTTCTTTTATTCTTTGGAAGAAAGGTCAAATAACTCAGGGGTTAAGAAGTAAATGAATTATCTGTAGTGGCAGCATAAAAAAGTATTTTTAAAAAACTTGATTATGATATATTTAAAGCTCTTCAAAATAATAAAAATTATCTTCATTTTCCTAAATAGAACCTACGTCCAGAAATGGAAAGTACAATATTGAAGGTAAACCTTTTATCAGTATATAACTAGAAGCTGCTTATCTGATGAAAAATTATTGAGACAGCTTCCGCAGTCCATTTATATTTTCTCTCTTGCCTTTGAGGGGAAAAAAAATTAGAGCCAAAGGGAGTAGGTGCTTATCTTTTTGTTCAAACGTGAGTTTGTTCTTCTCTGTGTTTTCTAGATAAATAATTAATTATGATCTAGCAGCCACATTTCAAGTGTCAAAATAAGTTAGTAGATTATGGGTGTATTACTGCTTCAAAGGAATTTGCTTCCGCCACCAAGGATGGACATCAGGTCTTCCCAGAAACTCCTTTTCTTTCTTTCACAGATGGTGTTCTGTGTGTCACAGGACAACATGCCATCTGATTTCAATCAGGATGGCAAAAGGGGCTAACAGATGGAAGACTTAAGTCTAACTGAGGTAGCGTCTGTGCAGTAAACGTTAGTGCTTTAATTAAGATAAATGAAGATTGGCTAAAAAGCAGGTAGATATTGTACAATATGAATGGCAACTTTTAACTCAATTTTCTCTGGAATTCCTCAGCCTGTCTTGGAATAGCAACTTTTTTTTTCCTCTCCCTCAAAGTGTATGTAACATAACAAGTGCTCAGTTGTACTTACTAATTTAGTTTTTGGTTTACTGAGACTTCATGTGAAACCTTTTAATGTAATACGTATCTGAAATCTTCCTCAATTTTGTCAATAGAAGCTCTGGTCACAGCAAGGACAGCATCATATGATGAAAATAATAGAATCTTTCACAGGTAACTGAAATACTGGAATTTATTAAGGCTGCTATTTGAAAAATCACTTATTATTTTCTTGAAACATAAGTTTGAATTTAAACTGGTTCCAAGACATATTCTATAAATTGTTTCCAAAATAGAATTTCTGCTATAAAGGTAAAATATAGGAGAAAAGCCAGACATTAAGAGCTGGGATGTAAGGCTAGTAAGAAATATGTGGCATTAAGTGGGAAGAAGACAGTAGGATGTCTTTCCTAAAGAAGCTTTTTAAAAAAAATTTATACTCTTGGAAGCAGCAGTCATTTCACCACAGTGACCCTTGCTCTTGGGTTATGAACATAATAAAGATATTTGTAGGTTACTTGAATTTCTTCCATGTTCACTAAATTAATTTTCATGTCTCATTGAGTCAACCAGCTATTAAATTATTCACTGTCTTATTTGAAGGACATGTGCCTACTTCTCACTTTGGAATTATTTCACTTGGAAATCCTTTTTAGAAAAAAGCACACTCAATGATAGAATGTGAATATTTAATTTTTAAGAAGTAGATGGTCAATAAATATTCACTTCTATGTCCACAGAATGGAGAGACACTTTATCTATTTGAGATATTTTATTATGGCTTCTCAAAGGTAATACAAATCATTAAAGCAAACCAGGAGATATAATTTATGATGTGACTGTAATAAACTCCTTTTTAAGATACATTTTTGAGGCTGTAATAATTCTATGTAAGTGACTCTATGAATCTTTCTGTATGATTCTTTACTAATGTTATGAAAATTCATTTTCACTATTCTTCTCATAAATTCCCATTAGATTTTAAACTAAAGTTCTACACATGACTTAGAGAAAGAAACCAAAGTAAAAAAATGAAGATCGGAAACAGAAAGAAAAAATTTAGTACTCCAGGGTAGGAACTAATCACTACGACAGTGAGCAGCAATTATCAATTCCATGTAAAAACAGTGTCTTATTTCTTAAACATTCATTCACTTTTTACCCCATAAAACCTGGTCTCTGTCCTCCTAAAATCAGTCCCAGGCATCACTAGTGATCTTAAAGTTGCCAAATGCAACAGTCATTTCTTTTTAATCTTTACCTCCCTAAATCTCTGACTCTATTGATAATTTCTTTTCTCTTGGTGTCTTGGACTCAGTATTTTCCTGGTTTTCTTTCTTTTTCCCCCCACACGTGCATGTGCATTCTCTTTGATCATTTCTCTGATTCGCCTTTCTATACCATAAACTCAGGTATGTTTTAAGATCTGTCTTTGGTCCTATCCTCTTCCTGTCCAGGTAATCTCATAGCTTCACTTAATCCCTTTCATACAGGTCCTAAATTTCCAAGAACCAATGAGACAGATGTATTAGCATTTTATACCAAACCTAGAATTTCTTAATAGAAGTTCAAATTGAATACATGTGAAATGGAAATGTCATTTTCCATCTTACAAGTCTACTACTTTTATGTTCTCTACATCTGTTAATAATCTCATCATCTTCCTAGCCACTCATAAAGGTCCAATATTCACTATAGCCTCTGATCTCCTCCCACCCAATCCTCACAAACTGAAAAGCTGCTGAGTCCTATCAGTTAAACTTCTATAGTATTTCTCAATCTACCTTTTCTCTGCTCTTATTCTTATGGATTACCTCATTTAGAATCTCATTATTTCTTGCCTTACTTACTGCAATGACTTTTTAACCAGTTTCTCTGGTTTCAGTTGCTTTCTTTGCCAATTCATTTTAATTTTCATTCTCTTAGGGCCTCCCTGGTGGTGCAAGGGGTTAAGTCTCAGCACTGTGAAGCTATCCGCAGGAGTTCGATCCCCTGCCAGGGAGCTTCCCACATGGCAGCAGACCTCTCCTGTCTTGCTCGCTGCTCCCCTCAGCAATGTATTTCAGTAGATCCACCTGTTCTGCTCCCGACTGTCTCTGGTGAATCCTCTCACCCACCCCCATACCTCTGGCCTACATCCCAGCTCTTGTATACATAAAATAAATAAATCTTAAAAATTCTTTTTTCATTCTGTTCAATTGACTCTATTGAAATCACCCTGCTCAAAACTTTGAGTGGCTTGCCATGATTATTATAAAACCCAAACTCCTCAGCTAGACATTCAAATGATTCTGTTTTTCTTAATCTTTTTTGGTTGTTGTCTTTTTCATCTCATTTTTCTGCTAATTGGTTTTATACAGTAATTGTCTGGTTCTCTCGAAACTCTATGCCTTTTAGTTCCTATGTGGTTCTTTTCTACATGCTAATCCTATCAATTCTCTTGATCAATTTCTGTTCTATATAACCTTTCCTTTCTTCAGACTACACAAACCCTAAGCATAGTTCACAGGGAATACCTTATCATTCCATGAGCTTGAATCAATTTCTTTATTATTGGAGAAAGCACAAGATTTCTCTCTTTTTTTTTTTTTGAATAGGGATACCCTTATCTCGCCATACTATAAGCTCCTTAAGGGCAAATAATCCACTCCTTCAACACGCTTTACTATTGATAGTCACATGTGATTACTGAGCCTCTGAAAGGTAGCTAGTACAAACTTAAATGTGCAATAAATATAAAACATACACTGAATTTCAAAGAGTTTGTATAAAAACGTAAAAGTCCTCATAACTTTCATACTGATTTTGTTAAATGATATTTGGGAACAATGGGCTAAATAAAATGTTATTAAAATCTATTTCACCAATATCTCTTTACCTTTTATATTTTGACTACCAGAAATTTAATTAACTCACATGTGACTCCATTATGTTTCTATAGGATAGTGCTGGTCTGGATTCTTTAAGTATGGGGGACATAGGGATAGCAGAAATGACTATGTTCTTCAAGGAACTAATGTGTATTTTACCATGATGTACACAAAAGTACTTGGTCTTACTAGTGGTTAATACCTGGATTTCATGACCAAAGCTGGAACTGCAAATGAGTGGCCTAGTCAGTAAGAATTACTGGCTAGACAAAAATGGAAATTGTTGAAACAAAATTTTTTAAAATTCCAGGTGCATTGAAGACAGATTTTGGGAGTTGTGGGAATTGGCTAGAATTTCTTAGTTTTTGATGCATGATAACAAATGTTAACACTTTGGAGACTTACATGCTATATTTTATCAAGATATAATGTCTAATATTTGGGGGTAAACAGATTACCCTCAGTAGTGACAACCACAAATATTATAGTGTATTGTTGAATCAGGTATCTGGGATTAGTTGGATGTGTTGATGGGTTTTCTCTTTCTGTACATATTGTAATAAATGACTCTGCTGATCCTGTACTAGTGAGTACCACGGAGACTTCTTATTGCTGAAAACCAAACACTGTAGTCAGGTAGAACTAAATAACATGTAGAGTTTGAGCTTGATTTGTGTGTCTCATGAGGGTGAAATAACATAAAATTAAAAGGGGAAGAAAATATAACAAACATTTTTTCTCCTCCATACCCAATGCATCATGAAGATACTGCTGTCCCACCAACTTGAGGTATTCCTCAATGGATTTGGTGGCAATGGTGTTCTCTCTGAAGATCAAGACATCATGTTCTCCACAACGATCCACCTCAGACATCACCAAGTCGGTCAGAAAATCCTGGCAGAATAATGTTCAATCAGGCAGAAAGCAACTGAATAAATAATATATGTTTTAAAGAGTGGTGAAATATCAGAGATCCTGGGAATGCTGTTTTAAAACTAAAGCTGCCAGCTTCATTCGAAAGAAAAAAGTCAGTCAGGCTAAAATCTTATGTGTCACCATCTCTAAACTTAAAATTCCTTCAAAATTTTCCACTGCACTTTTGATACAGACAATTGCTCTGACTGCAGTCTTAGAAGTCTCTATATTTTATGGTTTTTATCGACCTGCCCAGCCTTGTCTTGTACCATTCTCTGTGGATTCTACTCCAGATTCAGGACCTTCTTTTTAGGCCCTTGAATACATTAAGGCCTCTGTAACACACAGTGTTGTCTATTCAGCACAAAGCTTGTGCACATGCTGTTCTCAGTTCTACTTCACTCCCACCCGCTTCCTGTTCCTACTGTCATGGAGTGAATTTCTCAGATCCTTTGGATTTTAGTTTACATATCATTTCCCCAGGGAAGGCTTCCCTCACCAACACTGGCCCTGAACTCCATTGGTCAGGTCTCTTTACCCACACTCTCATAGTGCCATACACCTTATTTATTCACTGCACATCTCACTGTAATCACACCTTTATTTTTCTGTAATTTTTTGATTAATATGTTTTCCCCAGAAGACAATAAGCCCCATAAGGACAAAGACAGTATCTACTTTTGTTCTTCTCTATATTTTCAGGACTTAACAGTTTCTGTTGTGGATTAGTTATTCACTATATAAAAGCTATGAACTGGTTGACAGTATCAATGTGGGTTTTTAAAACTCAACACTGAACTCATTTTCTAGGCTGTCTATGTATAAGTATGTATATATGTATATATGTCCCATCCATGGAAGGGGGAATGCATAAGGGGAAATAAAGCTCTTAATGAACAGTTGCTTTATTTCTCAACAGTCCTAAGAAAACTGATATAAAAGTCAATATTTATTGTTACTTGGCTCGAAATGTGATAACATTACATATTTTGAATGTTATGCATTTATTGTTTGTATCAAAGTCTCTAAAACCAAAAGCAGAGGGAATATACTGATATACTTTTACTTTAAAATCACATATTTTATACATTAATTGGATTTATTCTGGGGTAGCTCAATGGTATAAGAGTTGTAGACTTAGAAATCACTATTCAAGTTCTGGAAGAAACTTTGGGGCTGATGGTAACATTCTGTACCTTGATTGTTATGGTGGTTTTAATGGGTGCTTAGTCTATCAAAACTCATTGAATTTTTTACTTTAAATAGGTGTAGTTTTTTTTTTAATGTAAATTATATCTCAATAAAGTTGTTTAAAAAATAATACATATATCTTGATCTTTGAGTAGAAAGAATATATCTGTACAATTTCAAAGATAAGTCCAAATTTCAATGACATCTAATCTCGCACTTACAAATTTTTTAATGCCAGAAACCTCAAACTTATTATCAACCACAAAAATGATAATCAATAGGAAAACAGTTAGGGAAGGGACTAAATATTGAATGTATTGAAATACTCTGATTTGCATCATGAAGTCTTGAAAGGACTTTCATTGTCTTGTTCTAAATAAATTATTCTAGTTGTGAACACCTCTAGATTTAAAATGCAATTTTGCTAAGACTAATTTCCATATAACATAATGGAGACTCATTCCAGTGAAATGAGTATGTCTCATAGAGGTGGTAATTACCATATTCAGGATGTTCAAAGACTCTTAACAACTGGTTCTTTATACAATTAGTATAAATCTTTTTCCATCTTCCTGTACTTTTACTTCTAAGCAGGATGAAATGAGATAAGCCTATCATGAAATAGCAAGCAACTATATAACATCTCATGGTATTTTTATTCCAAATTTGTATTTTAGTCCCAAGAAGGCTTGCTAATGCCCAGAATATTTCTGGAATATTTCCTTCCATGACTAGGGGATAGAGTCACCAATTGATCGTAAAATATAGTAAGGCATGAAATCATTAAGCAACACACTCTACAACGAAAGGTAAACAAACTTGATCACACTGTGGGATTAGCATGCCAACTGTACCATCTATTTTGCTAGACAATAAAGAGCTAGCCATGGTATTTAATTTTCATGCAAATGAACTTTAACATTTTTTTTGTCTTTTCATTTTAATTCTTTAGTTTCATGATTCCATCTTTTACAGATTTAAGAACTAACTGGTCTCCTTAATTTTTTTTTCTTTTTTTTGGACCAACAGCAAAGCATTTTTCTCTAATTTGGATCTCCCCAGTATCCATATATTTGTTTCTTCATAAAAGGTAGGGGAGAGATTTTGGGTAACGTAATCCTTCCACACTTACCTTAGCTCTGCCAGTACTTTGAAGAATGTGCACTAAGGCACAAGCTAACTCCTCTTTATTTCTCACACTAATTACTGGTTCCAGGACAGAACATAGCATGGTATAGTTGCTGGTGACAAATTCTGCAAATTCTTTGTATTGCTCCATAGGCAGAATGGTGATAGTTTGGAAACGTGACTTAATACGAATAGAAGGTCCTCCAGTCTTTCCTTTGTTGGGTGTAGGTGTGCTCACTGGATACCACTTTTCTACAAATTGGCGGCCAGTCACACTGGCAGTGGGGATGTTGACTAAGCCTACATAATTATTCTTGTCCTTTTTTTTCTTTTTTTCCACATCTTTATAAATATGAACTGTGATGCTATGAAGAGGTGGAAGACTGTAGAATTCAAAATGTTCGCCCCAAAAAATATTGTCTGCTTTGGTCTTGCTGGTTGTACGAGCAAAGAGGGTATCATCAAGGCACAGTTCGCAGAAGTATTTCTTTTTAGGGGCAAGGTCCTTGGCTTCAATGATCCATAAACGGAGAACATTTTCAGCTCGTCTGCAATTGTCCTATAAAGCAACAAAGTTGAGTTTGAGAGTGGAATCCCAGAAAGACAACATTTTCCTCTTAAAGTACATGATGCTAACTATATAATGTAGTGAGGGCAGTTCATAAATAATGAAAAGGATTGCTATCGCACTGTTCGGCAAAATAGAAAGCTTTGAGCAAGAATCTATCAGAATCTCAGAAAACCTATTTTAATTGGGTTAAATCTAGAGGTTCTATTTTAATTGGGTGAAGAAATCCTGTAATGTAAGTTCTCACATAGCCAACTTAGAGGCAACTGAACTAGTTTTGGCAAATAAAATAGATGTAGGGTATTAAGAAACTTGTGTACCCATCCCATTTCTATAGTGCATTAGCTGATGACTTGGTTAAGTCACTTAACAACTTTCCTGAATCTTCTTATCAACATTGGTAAAATGATAATATCGACAATGAGATTATTTTGAACATAAAAAAACATAAGATGTAAATGTGTTTTTAAAGGTTCTATAAAAATCAAGTCATTATTATTACACTTACTTTCTATCAATTTACTACCTAGAAGTAAACATTTTTTTTGACACTCAAAGTCACTATTACCTTATTTGGCTGAACTGTCCTTCGAAGGTTTTCCATCCACTTATCTCTCTCTGAAGCAGAGTTACAGCTGAAACATTTACTTCCACTTAAGTAGGTAACCTTCAAAGTAAAGAACAGATATAAGGAAAAGGAGACACAGGACTTGGGTACTCCATCTTCCTAGTTCTATCATTTAAGAGTTAGGGATATGCTATGAACCCAAATCATACTACATGAAACCAAAAATGATCTTCTTTATTTTATGATATCTAGATCTATGTTTACATGCACCTTTTGCTTTGTAATCTAGTTAGCATCCATATTCATATCCTGGCCTTTGAACAAAAGCCACTGAGAATTCAGCTCAGGAACCTAAAACTGATCTACCATGCAGAAAGACCAAAATTAAAAACCTTTCAGACCTTATCTCAAATTACCTGCAAATGAATATGCTCAATTTTGAGTTAATAAAAAATAAGTAAAAAGGGAAGAGAGTCTCTCAAACAGTTATCAAATATTTTGGGACTGTCTTCACTGTAATAGTATAAAAGGGTACTAAATGAAATTGAAAAGAATTATCAGTATTGAATTACTGTCTTTGGGATCCATTTTTCCTCCACTGTGCAATCAGTCTGTTACTTTCGAGTCTTTATTAGGTTAGCCTGACTTCTATTACCACTGTCCTTTAAAACTGAAAAGTGATGCATCTATGCCTAGCACCTAACACTGGGCTTGGTATACAAACTGTTGAACTGAGTTCTACAAATATTAAAAAGTTCAAATGACATTTATAAAACAGAACACCAACAAATGAGCTGTCCAAATTGCTAAACCATGCTCACATGTTAACCCAACCTCAGGGGTTATAAACTAGTGAATCAGATCAGATTACACTTTTTGTCAAGTTGGTGGCTACATGTAAAATTCATATTAGGCTTTTTCTTTTTTTTTTTTAAGATTTATTTATTTATGCATACAAGCTGGGGTACAGGACAGGGGCGCGGGGCGACGAGAGGATTCACCAGAAACAGAGTGGGGAGCAGAACAGGCAGACTGTCAGAAATACACTGCTGAGGGTAGTAGCAGGCAAGGCAGTAGAGGTCGGCTGCGCCATGTGGGAATTTCCCTGGCTAGGTATTGAACTTGCGCTGCGGTGGCTGCTGATCGCGTCATCGTTCTGTGCTTAAACCCAATGCGCCACAAGGGAGGCCCGGGATTTTTTTTTTTTAAGATTTATTTATTTTTGCATACAAGCTGGGGTGCAGGCCAAAGGTGTGGGGCAGTGAGAGGGTTCACCAGAGACAGAGTGGGCAGCAGAACAGGCAGATCGACTGAAATACAATGCCGAGGGGAGCAGCAGGCGAGGTAGGACAGATCTGCTGCGCCATGTGGAAAGCTCCCCGGTCAGGGATCGAACTTGCACCACAGCTGCCAACAGCTCCACAGTGCTGCACTTAACCCGCTGTGCCACCAGGGAGGCCCTCAGGTTTTGAATACTTATTACCCTGCCCTAGCCAATAAGGAATGTAAAAAGTTTTACTGATAATTTTTATTCTAGTTACATGTTAAAATGTTTATATCTGGGGGCCTCCCCGGTGGCGCAGCGGTTAAGCGCTGCGCTGTGGAGCTGTGGGCAGCGGCAACGCGAGTTCGACGCCCGGCCGGGGAGAATCCCACATGGTGCGGCAGACCTCTCCTGCCTCGCCCGCTGCTCCCCTCAGCAGTGTACTTCTGCTCTGCCTGTTCTGCTCCCCGCTCTGTCTCTGGTGAACCCTCTCGCCGCCCCACGCCTCTGGCCTGTGCCCCAACTTGTATGTATAAATAAATAAATAAATAAATAAATAAATCTTAAAAAAAAATGTTTATATCTGGGTTAAATAAAATATAAAACTGTATTTAAAATAAGTTTAAATAAGATATGATTGCAGATCTTGAAATGCCAATGTAGTTAGAGAAATTATGGCTTTGGTAAATTTACTCAAAGAATCATTGAAATTGGGGGCTTAAGGTTTTAAGAGAAATACAATAACATAGTAATATCTTTATTAATGCTGAAAAATCAATGATTTGATAAGTTATTGTTGTGACCTCTGCTGAGAATGTACTGAGAACCCATTTAATGGAAAACAGACTAGGCCAAAAGGAATGAGTAGTCATCATGAGAAACTAATGACCAATAAGCTGGTTTAATAAATTTCCAATCTGTTCCCTATAAGTAGGTAACTTTCAGCAACTGAAAACCAATTAAGATGATCAAATCATCAATACCATAGTAATGAAATCACAAAATTACTGTGGAGAGAATCAACTTTTTGTTTAACTACACTTCCCTCTTTCTACACTTTTTAAAATCTTCACCTCAAAGCAGAAGTCTTGTCCAAGGATGCTACTATGGAGAGGTTTCACAGATACAGGCTCCCCTCTGCCAAGATCCAGACATTCCACTGCACTGCATGGGCTCAGCAAGGATTCATGGGAACGTGACTCTTTTAGTTTAGGCAGCCCACGAGACCTAAAAGGGAAAAAGATATTTAAGGTAGTGTAAGTTTGACCAATAAGGAAATGACGGTCTAATGCAACAGGCCAACAAATGTATAAATGCCTAAGGGAAGAATTAATGAGAAGCAAATGAATAATTAATGTATAATAACAGCAGTAACCATATTCATGTGGCATCTTTAAACCATATTATATATTTTGTGTATGCACACACATTTCTTTTTTTAAAAAAGAACAAAATATACTATAATATTACCAGTCCCAAGGAACTTCCAAGCTATACTACAGGCATTCTTTTTATCCTTGTTTCTATTTTGGAGACGGAAAAAGATGCTATTCAAGGTTATCATACACATTCCTTTTTAAGCAAAGGTATTGATATGTTCTTCCTCCCTGTTCCTCTTACCCCACAATGCTCTATCTTTATTCTCTTCCGTCACTGAGAAAATAGTATGCTTGAATCCTCATTCTGTTTCTGCTATGGCAAAATAAACACACACACACACACACACACACACACACACACACACACACACACACACACACATACACGCGCGCGCGCCAAAACCAAAATCTTTAGTATGAGATCCTGACTTTCAGGTCTGATTTCTACCTCAACAAGAAGTTCTTCTCTGGCAAAGATTTAGTTCTATCCAGGCTTGACTGTATAACTAAAGAATAAAAAGCCTTGAGGAAACCTACTATCCTCAAAAGAAATGTTCAAGTTCTCACCTAGAAGAACAAATCTTTGCCAACACCATTTAGACATCCTGGCTGATTTGGCTGCAACAAGGATGCTAGGATCACAATTCCTGTCTCCGTAGGAGCACCGGACCTGGAGAAGAGTGAGCTAAGTCAAACAATATAAGGCACAATACTTTTGAATCCAGAACTGGACAGCTACGCAGCTTTTACTCAGTAATTATAGTATTTACTGACTGAAACACCCAGAGTTAAATCACTTCAAGCAGAAATACCTAGTCATAGGGATAAAAAGAAATGTCTCATGTAAAGACATTTGTTTTTATAAAATCTATTAAATAAGTAGCTTCATTCATTTCCTTGGAATAACCATGTTAACATTAAAAGGAACTGAAATACTTGATGCCAGAGTAGCTTTCAGCTGAATTATAAAATAATGAGATATAGGAAACTGGCACTAAAGGCTGCTCTTTTCCTTCTGTTTCCGTTCTATCATTATTTAATTAAACTCCATACAGTAAGAAACATCTTAAGGAACAAGGATTTTAGTCCATTCTTAATTACACACACACACACACACACACACACACACACACAAATATGATTTAATGTTATGACTGAAAGATGTGTTTTGACATTCAGTCATCTTTTTAAGGTGAAAAAAATCAATTTTTACATTCCCATTGATAATATAAAGTATGCACAACAGGGACAAATGCCACCTAATATTTTGTACATAAAAAATAACAACATAATTTATTTCCTTTTGTCGTATTAGATGAGACAAGGACATTCTATATACTGTAAACACAGCACATCAACTATTAAAGTTAGCTGCTAAACGTTTTTTTACTTTCAGGTAATTACCATACAACCTTTCCCAGTATGTTTCAGCAGTAGTGTGGTTAAGGCAAAAGAATTGAGGAATCTTTCTTAAACAGGTATAAAACAATTCCAGCCCATTTTCCCCCAGTAATTGCTTGGAGGGAAAAAGCCTCTCATTCTCTGGGAGTGAGCCTCTCAGCAGGAAAGAGGAAAGCACATTTAAAATAGAAGGAGGTAACGACAAAAGGCGTACTTTTACTCTTTTAAATTCTCTAGGAAAATATTCCGAAACAAATGAATTTTATTTCAAACAAGAGAAACGTCTACCTACATGAAGCAACTGTACAGCCACCTGGCAGTGCAAGCCCAGATCATAGCGTAGCCACATGTCGCGGTGCAGCAAGTCACTTTCTGAACTACATCTCAAAAAACAACCAGCAGCCAATAGAAGCCAGTTTCCCTGCTGCCTTCGGTTTCTGGTAACATCTCTGGGTAAACGCTTTCCAGGTGTGATTTCAAATCTTCAACGGAAACAGGGTAGAAACACCAACAAGAGAACATGAAGCCATCTTCCAAACAAGTGGCAGGATAGGTAACACTCCTCCTTCTCTTCCTGCAGGCTGCATCCAGCCCCTCAGGTAACACAAACAAGGTGTCTGGGCTCCAGGCTGGGCCTGTTGCCATGGTGCTACACCTATAAGGAGATTAGAGCCAGAAGGCAGCAGGGAGAGGCTGCAGCTTGAAAGACTCAAGGAGCATGCTCTGTAAACCTGACCATTTTAAGATAGAAGGGAAGGAACGATGTGGCCCCTACCCTTTCCATAAAGAATATTTCAGAGTGAAGGGCTATAGAAAAGAACTGAGCAACGCTGGAAGCAGAGGAGAATCTCTTAACTCAGGGACAAAGCTGAGATATATAGATATAGATAGATATAAAGATGTAGATACATACATACATATGACAAGAAGCCCCCCCACTCAAAGGAACTTTCTGCAGCCACCTTGCAAGTACAATCTTTCTCTCACACCTGTTCTATTTCCTTACAGTGCTTACCCTAGTTAAATATTTCTAGGTATTATTTTACATTAACTAATCTGGGTTATACTTTTTTTCCCTTTTAGAGCAGTTGGATACATTTTTTTTTATTCGCTGCTTTTCCAATGTGGAACAAATTTCAATCTGAGAATCAGGTCTAATGCAGCCTCTAAGCATTAAACTAAGCCACCTGTAACTAAAATTCAAAACTCACCTAGTTACTGAGATTTCAATTATTAATACATAGTTGAAAACCTACTGCTCAGCATTTATGTAGGTACATGTGTGTATACACACCTATGCCACACACCCGTAAACCCAACACCAGAGTCACTAATATGTTCAACATTACTACTGAATAAAGAAGCAAGTTCTTCCTGTACTGGGAAGACCGAGTCTCTGAGAAGACAGAAGTAATTCCCAGAGAAAGCAGGATTACAGTAAACAGGAAGATCAGGCAGCCTGGGAATGGCTTGATGGGGGAGGCATTATCTTTGCAAATATTTCTATATAATAGCATTAGTAACCCTGTCTCTAAATCACATTTACCTCCTCCTGTACTTTCATAAGAATTGATTTTTCTTAAATCTACCAACCAGAGTTTTAGTATGGCACTACAATTTACTTCTCTAATGGAGAGAAGACTGGATTGAGAGAATAATACCAGATTAAAACAAACTTTCCCATCCAATCTAACAATGGCCTTCATCAAGGAACCTAGTCCTGATAATGGACATGTGTCTCTTTTGGATGCTGCACCCGTTTCCCATTCCCTATCATCCCAAGATACCACGTTAAGAACAATTCTGGGTTCCAATATGACTACTCTTGTTTTAATTGGGACACTGCTTTCTAGAGGTAGTATTGTTTCTAATTAAGGAAACTATCTTTTTCACTGTTTTATTTAAGGCCAGCAGGCAATTTTGATTCTGTATAGACTCTAAGACCTCTAGCAATGTTGACAGGTACAAGTTAAAATCGAATTGCTTTGTTGATGAAGATAACCTGCTGCTTCTGACTGATTTAAAAGATAAACTAGAAGGCAAGAAGGGTTTTCTATTACTATAGTGAATGAGTGTTATACAACTTTAACCCACATTCCTATCCCAAGTCAGTCTTAACACTTTGTGTGCCGGCCATTTTCTGTGCTACCGCATGAATGGTATAAGCATTCAATAAAACACACACAACTCCTGAACTACTGGATATTAAAAAAACTGTAATATCTCTCATAAAACACCTTACACTTTCACCAAAACAATGTGTAAAGCTTCTAGACTGAGTACAATCAAAGAAATAGCTCCTATTAGTTCCAAATAATCCACTGTGGCATGAAAAACCGGAGACTAGATGAACACGTATTAATACGTGAGTGGACCACAAAGTGTTAAAAGACAAAAGTAAAGGGCTGAGAATGGGGAGTCAACCCACACACCACAGGATATTCTGAAGAAAAAGAAAATAGGAGTCAAAGAACTCTGATTAGTGCATTGTTAAGTAAAACACAGCTGGATTTTTCTCAGTTTAAACCATTCAACTTTTTAAAAAGGTTTATTTTCCCCAAAGTACCAAAGGTGCTTGGATGTGTTAGCTCAACCTGCCACATGTTTACAGATTCAGCTCCAACTTTGGGAAATATTTAATTAAATGTGCTTATTGCCACACAAAATCCTGTACTCCTGTGCAGGTGAATTTCTGCTTAATTTGGCAGGTAGGATTCCAGGCTGCTTACTGAATTCTTGACGTGACAAGTTCAGTCATAAGTTGGGTGCAGCAACAAACACTTATATTCACTAAGATGCATTCCTAAGGCCCTTACCTTGTCTGAAAATTTCCCAGGTAAATATTAACACAATTTGGTATCCTAATATTCTACCAACAAATTTATGGAGGGCCTACTCTGCCTCTGAGATACCACTTTGGAGAAAATGTAGCTTTATTTGCTCCCTGGGTTTTGTTTTTTACAACTAGGTATCTGTGAAAACACCCAACACATATTTCCTGCATGAAAGAGCAGATCTTTTCTTACATATTTTAAAGGGTTCCCTCCCTTTTATTAAAAAAAAAAAAAAAAAGAAAAAGAAATTAGAACTCATTCGCCAGAGTTCTCCTTGTGTGCTAAAAACAGGGCCTCCCTGAGGATCCTTCCAGTATGAGGTACACTGGTTTACCTGCTGCAGCTACAGCCAGTGCCTACTGCACATATTACTCACTGATTTTAATGTTAGCTTAAAAAATATACCATCCAACCACTCACACCAAAATGCTATTTATGGAAACAGCTACCCTGATCTTCCTTCTCTCTGCTTGCAGCCTCCAAATAGGATGGTCTAGTGAGCCCTGCTGTTAATGGTAAAGAAGGATTATTTGTCAGCCCAAGTTCTCACTTTAACTGAACAAACTGGTGGTAAGGAAATTCATCATTGTCAGCAAAAATTGACATTCAAACTATTTGGTATATACATACATATATGCATACATCCATACACACACACAAGGATGGTGGACACAGAAGGAAGATAAAATTATAAATACTAAAACATGTTCTGGAGGGCAGAAAATGCAAGTAGCTTTCAATATGACAGACACTAGGGGAGAATCTCTTCAGAGAAACTGTGTCATATTGTGATACACCTTTTGTCTTATCCTTAAATTTCAAATGGAATACAATCTACAATGCCTATTAAACTATATTGAATTTAAAAACTATACTGAATTTAAAAACACATATGAAACAAAAGGAAATCATTTATAAACCGACTCAACTAATACACTAAAGAGCAAAAGGACTAATCATCTTTCTTTACATTTTTCTGAATTTAGTTATAATCTCAGTTTCATTATTGCCATGAAATTAAGAGTGGGTAAAAGGAAGATAAAAGAGGGAAAATGATGGAGCTCAATGATACTTACTTTGTGATCATTTATATCAAAACTATTGGTTTCTAATTTATTTGAGTAAATGCATATATGTATGAATCCATCCACTCACCCAGTAATTGCTTGGTGTACATTACGTGTCACATAACTCTATTAGAGTAGATATGAGGAACACATGGTGAAGAAGAAAGGCAAGGATTTTGTACTCAATCACAGTGTATAACCTAGTGAGTTATCAATTCATTATACTACAATTCATTATACTACCTCTGAAGAGGATGCAAAGGAGACTCTTTGTAGGCACCTAGCTCTTAAATTGGGGGTTCACAGAAAGTTTCTTGTAGGAAAAAGTAATGTGGAATTGTGATCTTCATGATGGGGTGAAGTCAGCTATATGTAGATGTGGAGGTGCTGAATACACTAGAGGGAATGGTTATCCTGAATGCAACCAAAGCCCTATAGATCCACATTAGCTTAAACCAACAGGACATGCATTATGCTAGGGCATGGGGATACAGATTGTTTGTACCCTTTAGGAGCTCTCAAAAACATGAAAAGATACCTTCATTAGAAGGTAGGTAGGCCGATAAGGTATATATAGTGGGCCATAGGTACATGGAGTAGTGTTTAGTCTAGGATGATGATGGGAAGAAAGGTAGTCAGGGAGTATATGACTCCTGATGGGTATTGTTGAAAGAGTGTGAATTAGAAGTCAATCCAACAAAGGATAGGATTTGGAATAGGAAATGGTCTTCAGGTTAGATGGGGCAGAAAGATATGAAATAGTATGATAAATAAATGACAGGCTTTTTTTGGGTAGAAGTGGTAGGAAATAATGCTGAGAGGTAGGGAAGGATTGGACCATGTGGAGTTTTATATGCTATGATAAAGAACATAGATTTATTGAAGTATTATTATATATATATGTGTGTGAGATATTAAAATTGAAGTTTCAGTTGAGACCCTAAGATAAAACAGATGTTGTATGCCAAAGTACCAGAAAAAAGTATTATTTACAAAGAAAATATTTTTTAATCTGTTTTATTACCTGAAACCTTTCAAGATCAAGACTATAAAATATAGTCAGAGAATGGAGCAGGGAAAGGATTTTGTTAGTGATAATTTTCAGAGAAAACTGTGAGATCAGTTCCCGCAAGGGATATGGGCAGGGGATGCATACAGAGTAGGTTTTATTCTACCTGGGAGATGAGAACTAACTATTGGTGGGAAAGCAAGAGAAGGTTGATGTTTTTGAATAAGCCTGCACTCCTAGAAGTTGTCAATGTAATGGATGTGCAGATACTTCCTATGGGCTCGAGGAGTAGAGGTGAGTAAAACAGAATAGTAAGAATTCCTTCCTAGAGACTAAATGAGATTGCAAATGAACACCTGGAGTAGAAATAGAAATGCACCTGCCAAGCTCAATGAAACCACAGGTGAGAGCTCCTCAGAGATTAGACATTTTTCAAGAATTCCCCAAAGCACCCCAAGATGGAAGAGTCAGCTTTAAACCCCTCCCAGGCTCAGAGAAGATAATGGAAGGCTAAGATAGTACCAGAAGTTTCTTACCCCTTTTCCTCTCCTTCCTTTTTCCCCTGTAATAGGGCACCTAAAATCATGATTAGTAAGCTGGAGGGAAGAGAACATGAGGAAAAAAGTAAATAGTCTTCTAATACTTCTTTCTCTAGAGCAGGCAGTTTCCCTGTAGCTGGCTTGGTTGGGGCAAGTTTGCAGTTTTGATTAATATCTATGACTGCACACCAGTAACTTCTGAATCAGACTTCATGTTTAAAGTAACCACAGGTTAAATATATCATAGACATATATACAGAAGCTAAAAGCTATACAATTTCCAGGCGAAAATCTCTCGGGACAAAAAACAAAAATAAAAGCCCTGTAAACATTGCTGGTAGAAATGTAAAATGGTACAAGTACTCTAGAAACTAGTGGCAGTTTCACATAAACCCACACATGCACTTACCATGCAAATCAGCAATTGCACTCTTGGGCATTTATCCCAGGGAAGTGAAAACTGATGTTCACAGCAGCTCTATTCATAATAGCTAAAAACTAGAAACAACCCAAATGTTCTTAAATGGGTGACTGATTTAACAAACTCTGGTACATTGATATAATGAAATACTACTCAGTGACAATAAGGAGCAAACTACTGGTAAATGAAACAACTTGGGTGAATTTCAAGAGCAATCTGTATGTTGGAAAAAATGGTTATATACTACTTGTTTTAATGGAAAATAAATTAGTTGTTGCTAGGGGACACAATGGGTGTCGGGAGGTAGGTATGACAGTAAAGGGCTGCTAGGAAGTTCTTTTCTGGTAATGGAACTATTCTGTTTTTGAATTGTGATGGTACTTCTCCAAACGTATACTAGAAATAAAATACACAGAATTACGCATACAAACAAATGAATGCAGATATAAAATTTCATGAAAACTGAATAAAGTTTGTAGTCTAGAAACAGTATTGTACCAATGTCAATGACCTGGCTTTGATATACTACAGTTACATGATGTCATTATAGGGAGAAGCTGGGGGTAGGGTTTGCAAAACTCTATGTATTATTTTCACAACTTCTGTCAGTATATAAATTCAAAATAAAAAGTTCAAAGATTAGTTTTGATTAGGAGAAACTCAAGAAGCCGGGTGTCTATTGTTCCAAAATGCCCTGTGCCGATGGACACCACACTTTTAAAGATCTCCGGACCAGGGCCTCCCTGGTGGTGCAGCGGTTGAGCACTGCGCTATGGAGCTGTCGGCAGCTCGGGATGCGAGTTCGACGCCCAGCCGGGGAGAATCCCACATGGTGCGGCAGACCTCTCCTGCCTTGCCCGCTGCTCCCCTCAGCAGTGTATTTCTGATCTGCCTGTTCTGCTACCCACTCTGTCTCTGGTGAACCCTCTCACCGCCCTACACCTCTGGCCTGTACCCCAGATTGTATAAATGAATAAATCTTTAAAAAAAAAAATAAAGATCTCCCGCCAGTGGACTACTTTAAAACCGTGCTTTGTCAGTATGCCTCAGAATCGAGACTATTTCTGTGAAGGTTTTTATTTGAGGGATCTTTGAAGAGAGTGAGGAAATCCTATTCCATGTGCTTTATATTTACCTCACCTTTTTAGTGAACTTAAGCAGCATTCCGAGAGTAAGGCTGGCAACTTGAAAGGCATATGGAAACATGGAATAACTGATAGTGCAATATAACCAGTTTGTCAGCATTTCCTAGTTTTTCACTTATTTCAAAGTGTATCTGAACAAAAGGCAAAAGCATCACAGAATCTTCTTCTGTCCCAACCCCTCTCTGATGACATGACTTTAAATGTGAAAGTGCTGCCAGTATTGATTCTAGGAAATCACTTTACTGCCTTTTATCCGATTAGATGGCTTTGGAGTGATGATGACTTTGTGACAGCCTATTGATTTCACCTCTGAAATGTTCCTCCTATCTTATCTCTGTGCCTCCTCATTCCCACACTCACTATCCTCCGAAGTTTAATCCACACATAGTACAATTCTAGTTAGATCATTCCTTGCTTCTCAGAGTTTAAAGGCTCCCCACTGTTTATATGATAAAATCCGAACTTCTTAGTCTGACTTCCAAGGACTGCCTTTGGCATGTAATGGGTTGAGAACAATTTCCACCCTGAATTTTGAAGACTGCTCTACTGATTTCTTCTGGTTTTCAATAGTTCTATTGAGCATTCCAATGCAATATTTCAACTCCTTTGTATGCAATCTTTTTTTAAAGCTTTTGAGATTTTTTTTTTGAGCCCCAGTGTTGTGATATTTCATGACAATGTGAACTGATGTGTGAGTACTGGGGAAGGTCTTTTGTTTTTTATTCATTCATTCACCGTGCTAGGAATTTGATGACTTTTGTAATTTGAACATTTAAGTATTCCTGTTTGGGAAATTTTCTTGTATTACTTCTCTAACAATTTTCTCCCCGAAGTTTTTCTTTGCTCTTTTATTACAATCTTGTGGGTTTATTTTCTCATTTTCCGTTCCACTTTCTGGGAGAGTGGCTTGACATCTACTTTTATACTTTACTTTCTAAGCTCTCTAGTGTCACTTATGCTCCTTTTCTTACAGTATCTTGTTATTGTTTCACAGAGTCTCAATGTTATCTACTGAAAATATTCACTACACTTTGAAGTTGTTTTGAAGTTGTTTTGGGCTCTATGCATTGTCTCTTTCTTCCAGGTTTCCCCCCAACATCCCCCTACGCCATTTATTATATTTTTTGATGCTGTCATTTTGGAGACTTGCCTTAAATATCTGGGGATCCTTGGTTATGTGTCTATATTAAAGAATAAAGGACAAAAAAGTTCAATGGAAGCTTTGTGTGCTGGAATGGAGCTTATAGACAAAGAAGATTAGTGTACAATTGATAGTACACAATCTAAGCTTAAAATATTTTCATACTCCAAAAAGAAACATTACATCCATTAGCAGTCAGTCCTCATTCATCATTTCACCCTGCCTCCTAGCCCCAGTCTTTGGCAACTATTAATCGCCTATCTATAGATTTTCCTATTTTGGACATTTCACATAAATGGAATTATGTATTTTAAATGGTCTCCTGTGACTGGCTTATTTGACCTCATACAAAATTTTCAAGATTTATCCATGTTGTAGCATGTATCACTACTTCATTCCTTTGATGGCTGAATAATATTGCATTGTATGTTACAGATCACATTTGTATACCCACCTATCAGTTGATGGGCTTTTTGGCTGTTATGAATAATAACACTAACAATATTCATGTACAAGTGTTTCTGGGGACGTATGTTTTCATTTATCTTGGATATGCTTAAAAGGAGAGTTACCAGCTTCAATTTTAGTTGCAGGGGACACAAATGTCAGTATCTGTAGGTCTTTTTACATGGATTGGCTAAGTTTCTCAACTTTGCAATGTAATAAGTGGCTGCTGGTTTCTGAGAGCTGGGTGGGAGTTGCATCTTTCTAGATTTCTGATGGTGGGTGGGTGAAACAACCTCCTCATGTCAAAGACTGCAGCTGTCTTACACACAATCAATTAACTTGTAGCTGAGGTTAAACTGAACTATAGTATTCAACATCATAAATCATAAGGTGATATTAAGTCAGTGGTTACAAGGACACAAGCAAATTTTCACACATGTACACATGCACCAAATTCATGGCCATCCCATCCCCCTTCCTTAATAGCAGACTCTTGTATTATTGGGGGCAATGATGTACTCAGCTATAAAATTCCCAGCATCTCATGTAAATAAAGGTGGCAGTGAGAAATAAACAGAAGTCACTAGACAGGGTTTCAGGGAAATCAGTTGAAAGGGAGATAACTTAGCTGGAAGATAGGCGCTCTTTTATGGCCCAGAAACAAGGATGCTATGGCTGGAGCTCCAGCAGCTATCTTGTGCTATTAAAGAAATCCTTGAAGATCCTAAGAATTGCAAAGGAAAAAGCTAACAAAGAGTCCTAGTTGCTTAGCCTGGACTGCCAGCTTGACTTCTCTTATGTGAGGAAAAAATCATTTGACCTTGTTTAAGTCATTACTACTTTGAATAACTATTAATCAGCAGCTGATCTGAGTCCTAACTGATAGACTTCTTTTGGAGTTCCCCTCTGTAGGCAATTACATTTAATCTTGCTCTTATTTTAAGTAATCTAACTCAGTTTTCTCCTAGTTTCACCAAAGACAGAGATCACATATTTGTTTCTTATATTGAGTAATTTTTAAGACAAAAAAAATCAGAAAGGTTTTTATTTATCAACTTAAAAACTGGAATGCTACATTTTCTTTTTTTTTTTTAAAGATTTATTTATTTATGCATACAAGCTAGGGTGTAGGCCAGAGGTGTGGGGTGGTGAGAAGATTCACCAAAGACAGAGTGGGGAGCAGAACAGGCAGATCAACTGAAATACACTGCTGAGGGGAGCAGCGGGCAAGGCAGGAGAGGTCTGCTTCGCCATGTGGGAATCTCCCTGCGCAGGTATCGAATAGCTTCATAGTACTGTGCTTAACCAACATTGCGCCACTGGGGAGGCCCTACATTTTATTCTTATTTTCTTTACATAGGATGAACTATTAAATATTTCTCTTCAAGTTTCATGATTTTGTACTTTTTGTTTTGATCAGTATTTCCACTTGGAAGAAAGCTTTCCCCTGTGTCTTTAGTTCAAATTATACTGTTTCTGAAAGGTTCAACTCACAGGTCACTGCCATCTAAGGCCTTTTCCTGATCTACCCAACAAGAAGTCATCTCACCTCGCCTGTGCTATTTGCTCCCTGACCTTTTTTACTGGACTCCTTGAGGCCAGGGACTCTATTTTTAGTTCTCTATATTCCCATGTAGGACATGGTTTTCTAGCCTGTACATTACTCACACATTGCATGTTAGTACATATCATAAAATTTGTTTTTTAGAAATATTGTTAGGCAAAATGTCACTTCTTATGCATCTATGTCCCACAATTTTAAAAAAGAAATTCTGAATTTAAAGATCATTGTAAATTGGCCCAAAAGTAACACTAGTACCTAATTCCATCAGGACCTCATAGCAGAGTTCATGACTTACAGATCACTGGTTAGACAAACCTGTAGCTGTCATAGCCTTTTTAATCAACCAAGTCTGCATATTAAAGTACTTGTGGTATTTCTGCACAGAAAAGCTTACTGACCTTATGCAGTAAACCCTCTTAAGATAAAACTAATTCATTTAAGTCAGTTTCTCTGCCATCTCAAAGTAGTAACTCAGACCTCATGAGGATAATTTTATATTTTTAAAATGTTACAAGCGCAAATGAAGTCATCAAAATCCTCCAAGAATTCAAAATATCATCCACATACAAACACAAAATCATGATCACTAATTTATTTTCCTCTGGATACCTCTGGATAGAATATTTCTTCCTCTTGAAGAAGGGAGAGAGAAAGTGATTTGCACAGCATCCTAATGAGCATTTAATGAGAAACAGATCCCTGGCTTCTTGAGTTCAATGTTCTGGTCAAATTCAGCTAGGTAAGCAACAAAGAAAGTCTTGACACATTGAGTCAAATGAAAATCTAAAACTTCAATATAATTTAAACTATATAATTTTAGATTTTGAAACACAAGAAACAGTGGGAGAAGATTTAGCAACAAGCATAATAGTGGCTGACGATCCCTGGTAAAAACAAAGCACTGTGCTGAATCATAAGAAAAAAGACAAACAGCTCAATAGAAAAATGGGCAAAGGAATAACAGGCAAGTCATAAAAGAAGAAAACATGCGAAAAGATAGTTAACTTATGAGCTATTAGGGAAATACAAATTAAAACAAGGAAATCCAATCCCCCTCCACCTTCTTCTTGAAAGGTAAGAATGTATACTCTATAGCTAAAGTGGATTTGAACCTAAATTCTGCCATTTTCTAAGCTGTTCAATCTTGGGAAATTTACTAAAATCTCTGAATCTCAGTTTTCTCATCTTCAAAATGAGATCATGAGAGTAACTACCTCGTAGGGTTGTTGTGATGGTTAATTGAGTTAGTTGATGTAAACTGCCTGAAACAGTGTCTGGCACATAGTAAATACTACATATGTGTTTATTCATCCATCATAAATAACGGTATCAAATATGAAAGGTAGACATGAATTCAAATTCAAACTGTACTACTTACTAGCTGTATGACCCTGGGCCATTTTCTTAGTCTCTTTTGTCTTACCTACTCTTCTGTGAAATGAGGATAATAATGGTGTCTACAGTTGTGTTACATGAAAGACCATGTTAAAAAAAAAATTTTTTTTTAGGATTTATATATATTTTACATCATTGTTCATTTCTGTACAATGTCTGCTTCCCAGGTGTAGTCCCCCTAGCAGAACTTCCATCACCAGTTCACCCATGCACCATCACCATAGTCCCTTGTGCTCTTCCCACCCTTGTTTTGGTCCCTCTCCCTCCCCCTTCACACAGCAAACACTCAATAAATACTGGTGATGTTGGTGATGTCAAGATACAACAGGTACCATTTCTAAAATTTTAAACACTATGGAGACATGAAGTGTTAAAACTGTGTCCTAAAAATGACACAATTACTGGAATATAAGGTGGTGAAGCCTTTATAAAAAACAGTATGAAATTCCTTAAAAAATGAAAATTGGAAATATCATATGATTCAGCAATATCACTGTTGTATTTATCCAAAGACAATGAAAACACTAATACAGAAAGATTTATGCATCCCTATCTTCACAGAAGCATTATTCATGATAGCTTAGATATGGAATTAACCTAAATGTACACTGACAGATGACTAGATAAAGAAATTATGGCATATATGCTCTGTGGAATACTGCTATGCTATTAGAAAAGGTGAAATAGTGCTGGTTGGTACAATATGGATGGGTCTTCAGATGATTATGCTAAGTGAAGTAAGTCAGAAAGTGAAAGACAGCTACTATATGGTTTCTCTCATTTGTGGAATATAAGTAATTAAAGAAAACAACCAGGAAAAACACAACAAAAAATAACATAGAAAACTATGGTGGTTACCAGTATGTTTGTGCGAGGGGTGGGGTATGGAGGCAATATTGGCACTGGAGCTTGGTAGAGAAAATGTGGGGTGGTTTTCCAAGTGTAGCAAATGAATATATTGAGGTGTGAAGCTATGACCCCCAAATTGTAGAGTTATGTAAATGAGTGACAAATTAAAATTTGGGGAAAAGACGTGTCCTAGTACATATTCACGGATTTTCTCTTACAGAGTTATAAAGATTAAAGGAGACAATATGTATAAGACATCTTGTACAATGCTAAAAAAATGTTAATTATCATTACCATCACTTACACAGTCATTCTATGAAAGAAAAATACACCTTTAACCACTAGAACTTGATTCTACAGACACAGCATGATTGATTCTTAAATTAGTTCTTAAGTACTAACACTCTGTTATTTTAAAATCCTTAAAATGGTTGGATATTTGAGCTAACATTTTGTATTTGATCTTTCTGTCATTGCTACAAAGTTAGAAAAGATGAAAAACCTTATTGTAAACCTATTGTAAAACTGCTTTCTCTGTTTTAAGCCAGTTCACTTCCTACCTGTCGTCTGTATTTCGAAGGGAAGGAAGCCGGAAACTTGTGTTCCTGTCCAGCTTTGATTGGCTTTTGGTCCTCTTGATGGAGCCTTTTAGACGCTTGCTGAAGAATCCCTAGAATGAGAAGCAGAAGGTGATGGGAGAGAAAAAAATAAGAGAACTTTGCAATCTTCTTACTTTCCTGTAAAATCTTTGCAAAAGATATTTAGATTTTTATAATGAAGACCTGAAATAGAATCTAGCTTTTAAATTTTAAATTCCTAAGTAAAGCTTGAAACCACATGACAAAGTGATAAATTTTTTACTTTTGATAACTAGGATTTGATTTGAAATACTTAATTTCTCACTTAAGTAGTTTCTAGAGAAAACTTTAACTTTAGTAATATGTATATTTTTTAAACACACCATTGCAACATAGAAAATAAGCTCTTTTCTATGAAGATGGTGTCAGCAATTTCAATGGCAGTGGCAGTCAATGATTTCCTGAACTAAATTGAGTGAAAACAGGAACAGAATAGCATGTCAAAGAAACATGACAAAGAACAGCATGTAAGAAGGTGTTTGGTGCATTTTAAGCATTTTGACAGTTGGGAGACAAGAAGTTTCATCCTAAGATATGGGGAAAAAAAAGTAATCGGTATAAGGCAATGTGTTGGTCTTAAAAATGTTAACATTTGGTCTGTATCACCTTGCATATTTGTAAAGTTAAGTTTTGAATATAGTGAACTATTTTTTTTTTAAAGATTTATTTTTTATTTATACATACAAGCTGGGGTACAGGCCAGAGGCATGGGGCGGCGAGAGGGTTCACCAGAACCAGAGCGGGGAGCAGAACAGGCAGATCAGAAATACGCTGCTGAGGGGAGCAGCGGGTGAGGCAGGAGAGGTCTGCCGCACCATGTGGGATTCTCCCGGCCGGGCGTCGAACTCACGTCGCCGCTGCCGACAGCGCCACAGCGCAGCACTCAACCGCTGCGCCACCGGGGAGGCCCTATAGTGAACTATTTTAATTGTAAAATAAATATCATTTATCAAACCAATGAAGCACCTAGAATTCAGATCAAGGTGCTTTACAGTTTCTGGTCCCTGCTTACTTCCTGCTACTTCTCCTATATTATCTAAAGTTCCTTGAACATCTTCCTAGTCTCAATACCTGGCTAATAATGGGCTTTAGGTAAAAGTCTATTGAATAAAAGAATACATGCAAGAATGAATGACAGTGGTCACTGTTTTCAAGAAACCACTCCATTGTCAGATGAAAGGATAGCTAACAGCAAAATGTCTTCAGAAAAGGTTGTAATCCAAAGAAAGATACTTTTGACATATGAAAATGACTTTTTCTAATTATCTGAGATGAGTATTAGCTTATAAAAACTGTACAATAAATATTTCCATAGGGAAGAAAAAGAAATACTGGGTTAATAGCAGCACATCAAATTGTTTCGATTCATTTAGTTATGACTAAAGCTCACTGTTTTAGGGTAAAAGACTACATTAGGGGCCACCTTGGTGGTGCAAGGGTGTTAAGTCTCAGCACTAAGAAGCTATTGGCAACCATTGAATCACGAGTTTGATTTCCAGTCAGGGAGTTAACCACATGGTACAGCAGACCTTTCCTGTCTCACCTGCTGCGCCCCTCAGCAGTGTATTTCAGTAGATCTGCTGTTCTGCTCCCCACTCTGTCTGGTGAATCCTCTCACCACCCCACACCTCTGGCCTGCACCCCAGCTCTTGTATGCATAAATAAATAAATCTTTAAAAAACAATAACAACATTCATTTGTTTGAATCTAGTCACTCTTTAAATTTATCAAAAACTGGGCCTCCCTGGTGGTGGCTCAGGGATTCAAGTCTCAGAGTTCCATCCTAGGCAAGGGAATTGACCCACATGGCACAGCAGACCTCTCCTGTCTCGCCCAGTTGCTCCCCTCAGCAGTGTACTTCAGTAGATCTGCCTGTTCTGCTCCCCACTCTGTCTCTGGTGAATCCTCTTACCTCCCCCCAACCACCACCTCTGGTCTACACCCAGCTCTTGTATGCATAAATAAATAAATCTTTAAAAAAGACTACATTAGTTAATTATGTTATTCTTATCTAATAACCCCATAGTCTTAGCAGTATTAAACATGTCTATGACAAGGTCAACTATGAGGGATGGCAGTTTGAATCTATGCTATCCTTACTCAGGGACTCAGAGTAAGGGGGGCTTCAGCAGAATAAAGAACAAAGGAAATGTGACGAACTATGTCCTAGTTCTTAAAGATTCCTGTCACTTCTGATCTCAATTCATTGGACAAAGAAAGCCACAAGACCACAGCTAACTTCAATGGGGAAAGCACATACAAGCACATACAATCAATCCTGGTATCTACCCAGAAAGTGAACTGGAAATATTTGGTGAACTACAGTGTGGACCACCACAGTGCTGTTCCAGGTCATTGTTTTGTAAACACACAGACATTCATTCCTTCCGTAGAGAAAAACAGAAACAAGCTTATTTGAATCAGAAGGACAAGTGTTAGCTGACTGAGAAAAACATTTAATAGATATTTTATTGTTCTTGCAGTACAAAGAATAAGAGTAGAAACTTATAGAAAACATCACACAGGCATAATTCCCTAGATTGTTTTAATTCCCTTGGCTCTTTTTTTTAAAAAAAAATTACTATAGGCATAAGAAATTGCCTGAGGTAAGACAACAAGGTTATTTTGAACAGTACTATATTTCTTAGAGATAGTCATTTGCCTAGTCTCCTGTACAATTCTAACATCATTAGAGAAAGTCTCAGTCATTTGTCCTTCAAGGCAAACACTGTGTACTTACTGCTTTCTATGGTTCAATCAAGATGAGTCACCAAATTTGCTCATAATACAGTCCAGACCTAAGTTTATAGAATTCTATTAGGATCATCTATAGTTGTCTCAAAAATCACTGGCCTAAGTTGATAATGAGTCCAATGACCTGATCAAACACCATATAAAAATATGTTTCTAACAAAAACAAACAGTAAACTAAGAATGTCCTCATAGCTGTTTACTCATATAGTACTTACCTTTTGTGGCACTGACTATACAATACTACATATTTCAATCTATTTATTTATTTTGTGTCTATTTGTTGTAAAGCAATGTCAGGCATTGTAAAGGAATCAAAATTTTGTCCTTAAAGAGCAGGATTCAGATGCGTGCATTTGTACACACGTGCGCATGCACACATACACTTTCACACATGACACAATTAGGAAGGTAAATGCTATAAATGCTCGCCATATTTAATCATAAAATAGAAGTTAATTCTTTGAATCTAGGACACAACTTTGTAAATCATACCATTATTTTACGTACACTAAGAAAAAAAGCTGCCAATCAAATTATAACACAATGAATTAGAATTGTGAATTAGAAGTTCACTTAGTATTTTTATTTTGTATTAAAGAAGTTTGTGAAAACTTATTTTGGAAGATTTTGTCATATACCACATAGCATATAATAAAAAAGAATATATGCAAAATGAATTTAAGGTGTTCCTAATGCTTTTTCACTCTTCTGAATTATTGATACTTTCTGACAGAGTAGTTATATTTGCCTATAGAAAAGCACCTTATATTCTTTCAAGAATGTTGATGACACAGCATATCTTAAAAGAATAATCTACAGAGATGTTAAAATGTGCATCTTAGAATTGATGAAATATGGTAATGTTTTAGTGAGGTACACAAAATTTTCAGGAGTTTGGAGAAAGATGAGGTTACCTCATCTGGAGAAATAAGGGGTGTTATATGGAAGAAGTGTAACAGTCTAGGTTCCCAAAGGGTAGACAGGACTTGAGTTTGGTGGTGCTGAGGAACAAGCATATATTATAGAGGACAGCATGAGAAATGGCATGAAAATAAGAACACACAGGGTATACATTAAGTAAAGTTAGTCTGGCTGATAACCAAATAGGAGTAGTAAAAAATAAGATTGAAAAGATGGCTTGATATTTAATAGCTAATGATACATAATTATTGTTTCTATTGTCCCTTCAACTTTTGAGGGGAGGTATAATGCTATATGTATCTTAAATCTGCTACAGTATCTAAACTTTAATAAGTGTTCAATAAATACATGATAAAAATGTACAAAAAATTATGGTTGTTGTAGGAATACAGATAAGGAAAAGTTTAAGGTTGCCCAGCGTGGTCAGTGATATTTCACAGAAGTAGTAGAATCCACCAATCTACAACAAAATCCTGTTTTCATCTCCCTGATGTAAATGAAACATGATTTTCACTTGAAAATATTATTTAACATGGAGTCCTATTTGCTAGGAGATTTTCTTTCCCCTACCCAATATTCAGTGGTACTCAGGAAGAAGTGCTAGTATTTTCCTACTTACCATAACTGCTTCTAGATCATTATTCCTTAAAAATAACAGCTTGGAGTAAAGCGTATTCTTAACTCCTAAAATCATGCTAGGAAATAACCATATAGTGACTTTTCAAATATCCTAGCTTCACAGTTCCTGACTCCAATAACCTTTAACCTCTTTTAGAGACCCACTTCTAGAACATAGATCTTATCATTCAGAAAGGCTCCACCTCAAACTAAATGATAACATTCTTTTCAACCTCTTTTCTATATTCTCTTCTCCCAATACTCTCCAGCTTCTTAGAAATCTTAGTCTCTTGACCATACCATTTTCTTCATTAAGCCTCAACTCCATGGCTAATCATCTGAAGCTATTCATTTGCCAACAACCTTGATTATCTTCAATGGCTAGTTATCCAAAATCAAAAGTGGATCAATCTTTAAATTCTGGTACCATGGCTGGACTGTTCAGGAACACTACAGAGCTAAACAGTTACTGCTAAACACCCAAGTGGTGGCTTGGATACTCTGTTCCTCCACACAAGACCAACCATGGATTAGGCCTTCCAGTAATATTACTCATGCTGGGAAACCTCAAAGAGTGTGACAGTCCACTTGACACTGCCTCCTTTTAAGCAGTTCCTTATGTACAGGTCACTATGCTTTGTATGATGCAGTTCTGCCCTAGCAGTAGCTGGTAGGATATCATGTGGCAACTTATTAGTGCAGCCTGACCTCTGGCCACTTCCTGCTTCATGCTTTATACTCCAGCAACTCTAAAAAGCTATAATTCTCTAGAGTCAGCATGAATCTCTGCTACTACTCATGTTACCTGGCCAAACCATCCTTTCAGACTTAGCTCAGGCATGACTTCTTCTAGGGTATCTTTTTTGACATGTCCTGACCCTGTTCTAGATTGGGTGTGCTCCCTCTCCACCCCCATGCTTTCAAGCATCTACACATAGAGCTAGCCTTACAGTTAGCACCCCTCATGCCCACTTTTGTGTCTTCCCTACTAAACTCCAAATTCCTAAGGGCAGGAAATAAACAATATTTGCATTGCCATCTGGGTTGCTTCCATACCTTTGCTATTGTGAATAGTGCCGCAATGAACATACGGGTGCATGTATCCTTTCAGATTAGTGTTTTTGTGTCCTTTGGGTAAATTCCCAAAAGTGGTATTGCTGGGTCGTATGGGAGCTCCATGTTTAGCAATTTGAGGAATCGCCACATATCTATGAACAGCTAATCTTTGACAAAGGAGCAAAGAAAATGCAGTGGAACAAGGACAGTCTATTTAATAAATGGTGCTGGGAAAACTGGACAGCCACATGCAAAAAAATGAAACTAGACTACTACCTCACACCCTGCACAAAAGTCAACTCAAAATGGATAAAGGACCTGGATGTAAGA